>VDFB02152092.1:0-39680 GCA_007258455.2 Sequoia sempervirens
TCAGATGCTCAGAAGACAAAATTGAATAATAAACAAGATAGTTAGATTTTGCCTGTGAAGAGTAATATATTCTCTTGAAAAGTTCGACCTAATTCTTCATTAAAATAATCATTTAAATAAATGATTTAATTTTCACTTTTGCACTTAGGAGAAATGATTAAATAATTGGCGTCCACTTTTAATGAGCATTAAATACTCATTAAGTCACATTATAATAATATATTATAAAGTATAATTAAATACTTTATAATTGAGCCAATTAATTAACTACTTTAATATTTCAATAAAGTGACTTTATAATAAAGTCAAATTATTAAATATTTCGTAACTCAGTAATTACTCCTTATTTCTCCGTCAAATCAAACAATTACTGAACCAGGTCGAATCTGAGCTAAATCACTGCACCAGGTGCCCTGCCCGAAATAGCAGCTTCCGTCTGACCTAACTTTCTAAAAATAGAAAGTTCTCTGAAATGACTCTCTGGAAGATTCTGCGAAGGCCCAAACCTGACACACTGCAAACTGGAGCTAACCAACACTGAGCAACTGCCAAAAGGGATCCTCTGAACACTCCTGTCAGCCTACGAGGATCAAATGATAAGCTAACCTCGTCACCAGCTGTGCTGACTAGGATGGGGACATGACATTATCTCATTTATATGTTGGCACGAATGACGAAGTACAGGGGGATTTCTTACAAAGAGCCCGTCGGTTGTGGCTCCCACCAGTTCAGAATCCATGAGGTGTGTACACAGTTGCACCTGTCGAACACAACCTACTACAAACGTGTCAACAATTCATTCACCATGTACATCACGAGGCTGCTTCAGGAGAGGTTACATCACAGAATCTCTAGGGATGCTCAAGAGCTGATTGAAAGGTATGGGTGCTGGTTTATTCAGTTTCCGAGATTTCCATACATTAGGCTGCAAGGATTTTCTTCATACCCTTATAGGCTGCCTAAGTACCCAACAGATAAGATATTAATGCTAGAGATATCTAGACAGTTGCTAGCCTTTGACAAAATCCAAAAGAAGAAGAAGAAAGGGGGGATAGAGTTTCCGATTGTGATGGGCAACTCGGATGAGGTGTGTCCTTCGATACAGGCAGCTAGAGAAGCTGAAAGTGAGCTTCAATTTTATCACTTCTCATATCATACAAGTAGACAACACTATGACCCGCATCATAACATCAAATGGGTGTTGTCAGAGGAATTCAAGCATAAGGCCACCATAGAAGATTACTGGGCTGATGCGGTTGATGAAATTGAGGTAAGGAAGAGAATGTTTTCTCGGTTGCCGATTACTCTGATCAGGGAGTGTGAGGTAGTTCCAGTTCCGGACCAGGTCAGTGAGGATATGGATGTAGTCCATCCAGATTATGCAGCTGTTCGGGATACTCCACTTCCACCTATAGATTGGTCAGAGCCCGAGGTTGCAGATTTAGATACCCTTTCTATCCCAGTTATGACATTCACCAGGGCATGGGTTGACAGGAGAGTGAACAGATTGAAAAGTAGGTCGATTGCCTTGACTTACAACATGATGGGAGATCACAGGACGCCCACCACAGGAAGGAAGAAACAAATTACACGGGGTCCAAAGTCCAGAAAGAAAGAAATAGTTCAGCCAGAACCTCCACAAGTTACGGCTATAGTGAACTTTGAGACACGCTTCCAAGCACAAGAGGCTCTTTGGCTTTGTCGACGAGGATTGCAAAGGAATCGTGTACCTGAGATAGCTGTGATGATATTCAACCTCCACTGAGGGAGTCGACAATGCAGGTCCTGCTGGTAATTTACACGCAGCCATGATGAGGGACTATTACTCCACCCCTCGGCCAGCAGGAGTTAGAGGCGGCCATGAACGATGGCGATGATGATGATATAGTGTCAGGTGATACTTAGCCACTTGAGGACAATGAGCCTCGCCAGAATGAGGAAGAAGTTGAACAAGTTAGAGAAGTCGAGGCACAGGAGCAGCAGCCCTTCGATATACTGTATGAGGTGCCCGATTGGCTTAAAGATAGAATGAGAAGAAGCCCGAGTGAAGAGATTGATCCAGCAGTTGAGATGGAAGAATTTTTGAACCGGATCAGTGCTCCTCCACCGAAGAAGAAGGCAAGGAAATTTTCGAAGATCTCCACCGATAGTATGGCTCTACTTCCACGCTAAGCTACCCACGAAGTCGAAAGTGTGACCGAATAAAGCGCTTCCCCGGTACCACGCGGGTCACCACTCGATTTGGGACGCCTCATCGGTGCTCGATTGTTGAGGGGAGGTGATAACTCCTTCCTTGCCCTCGATAGGTTGTTCAAGAAAGAAGGAAAATACAAGAAGTTGAACGAGAAACGCCAAGGCGCTAATTGGATAAGTTCAACAGCCTGTCTCGCTCTCGGTGGGCGTGATGTACCAGTTGATAGAGCTCCAGCCAGACATTCTCCTAGAGAGTCGACAAATGGGTTAGTAGAGCTGGGGAAGATGGCACAGGAGGCAGATAAATGGGTCACAGGAGTTCGTATTGAGACAGAGAAATTTATGGAGGACATTGCCTTTGCCTTTCAACAGGCCTCTACTATTTTGACACGGATGGATGCGGTGGATCATGCTACGCTCTATCTATCGAGTAAGGTGATCCGCCTGAGGTGCTGAGGCATGTTATTGCGCTTTGCCGACAGATTGAGGTGTTATTCGTGCTAATGACCGATATGATTTCTCTCGGTGGTATTCTTCGGCTATCACAGGACGTGGCTTCTTCGATGCAGCACAGGCGGATTCAGCCAGGATACATAAGGCTATGGCCAACATCATAGATGGAGTTCAGGACACCTTCAAGGCCATATTTGCTAGGCGGCTGAGTCCAGATATAATTTTTGATAATTTGAGGGGTTTGCTGGTTCCCTTCTTCGCAGATGTTGAGACCTTTGTAAAGGATGACTTTGAAAATACTGCTACATTCTCCACTTTGATCCAGAACACGTAGGACTCCTTAGCTGCTTGGAGAAAATCTTGTACGAGGCACGAGCATTCAGTCACGGTATTAGAGTTTCAGTTTTCAGTTGGATTGTGTTCCACCTATTTCAGTTCTAGAGAGGAGTTGGCAGTGAGAGAAGGCCAATGGGAACACGCTACTGGAGAGGATCTTCTAGAAGACTGAGTATGGAGCATTTATTGCATTTGCTATTTTGGGAGTGAGTGGGAATCTTTGATTCATTTAATGTACCACTCCCTATTCTGGCAGTTTTTAGGGTTAGGGCTGAGGTGGCACGATTCTGGCCACTCTATTGATTGTAACCCTAAGCCGTCCTTTGGGACTTGGCTAGCTATAAAAGGGGGAGTCCCCCTCATTTGTAATTCATTAGAAAGTTAGAATCAGAGTAGACATTGAGAGAGCATTTAGAGCTAGATAGTGTAGCATTGTAGAGCATTTTGCATCATTTGGAGAAGAAAGAAAGTTTTCCCTTTGAAAACTTTTGAGGAGATTGTTGTGTAACACATTTTATGATAATAGATCTTTTCATTGATGATGGAATTCGTCTTGTCATGAAATGCTAGCAAGGTTTCTTCTTCCTTTCGTATCCAAGTAGTTTAGATTCATGCAAGTAGCTTACTTAGGTGTGTGGTGTTTTATTGAGATAGCTTCACTTTATTCCATACCACTAGCGGCTTGTTGATGATAAGTCCGCCTTGTGTGGTCAACTGGACATTATCTTGTGTTTAACTTCGGTTGTGGTTTACATACTTATATGCGTTGTTCCGACGGTGTATGTTTGTTAAACTATAACTTGAACATCTTTTGCTATTTCCCTTGAAGATTGCACCGATTTTACTGAGGCTGTCCGACGGAGGCTAGGTGAAATCCGGTTGAAGTCTATTGAAACGAAGCCCCATATATCTTGCATTTAGAATAGAATATAAATTTCTTAGGCCCTTTCCCCTTTACTTTCCGCACTTTCTGATTAGTTTTAGGGAAAGAACCACATTGCCAAATCATATACGTGAGAATTCCCCTTCAAAATCCTACATTAGCTGCGAATTGTGAAAATCTGAACAATTGTGTAAGTCCCCTCGTACGAACACAGCAATACACATCAACCAAACTGGGTCTATTCGCACTTAAGGAACCTTGGAGTTGAACATACGAACTTTCTCGCAATCTTAGCGCATGGAATACTTTGATCAAGAGAGAACGGAGTAGCCCCAAAACTATTTTGTTCTGCTGTTTGGTATGGTCACAAAAACCACATCAACACATCAGCAACACTGAAAGATGACAAAATGCTAGAACAACATCAACTAAATGCAAGTAACTCAACTACAATGCCAAAACGACCCAATTACAAGCTAACCTCTCAACTAGTTGCTATTTTTTAAGCAAGAAGATGAGCCAATGCTAGGAGGTGTGCTTTCCTCGAAGCAAGTGCCTGAATACAATCCAGCAGCATAACGGAGTAGTAGACAAAAGATCCCAAATGAAGAGCTGAGGCCTGATTATATAGACGAGAGAGAAACATCTAGAAGCTTCCAGAGGGCGCCCAAAACCCTAATTTCAAATTCACCTTTTCCCTCCAAAAGATGGCGTCCATTTTCACTTTTGCTTATTTCACATTTTAAAATAAAGTCAAACCTTCATATAGGCGTCCTTTTTCAAAAGCTTAATATTTGACTTTATAAAATATAACTTATTCCTCCATGGCGCCTAGACCCTTTAAGTCCCTCTTTTTAAAACAACTTAAGTTGTGCTTGCTATGCAAAAGGGTCATATAATATTAAAATATAATATTATAAGGAAAAATACTTATCTCTCCAAGAATAATGCGCCCAAGGCCAAAACTGAAGTGCCAGCTGAAACAACCGAAGAAGAAGACCAATTGAACTGAACCCAAACTGTCCACTGCCAAAAATAGAATTTACTAAAAATAGTAAATTCGCGAAGTTGCCCGGAATGCCAAACTGAACACACCACTGCAAGCTCTCTGAAAACCCAGAAAGAATCCGCAATCAGAATCCCAAGCTCCAAGCAACAACCTCCCAAAACTAGGAAACCCTAATTTCACCATCCGCATAGCCTACGGGTCTCCGGAATAGGCCAACGGTCAACAGAAACGATCACTGCTGAGAAGGGGACATTACAGTCCGCCCTCCCCAAGATTGCTTGCCCTCAAGCAATCGCAAGTCTGGATGCTGTAGAATCTCCTCATCCTCCCAAGTAGCATCCTCCAATGGTAAATTCTTCCACTTTACCAAATACTCTTTGATTGTTCTCCTCCTCAAGGAACGCTCTCTGAAATCAATAATCTGTTCTGGAACCAAAGTCAACTGCCCTTCTTCATCCAAAGGAGGTAACTGTGATGAAGCCACAACGTTGTGTCCAAGTGCCTTTTTGAGGCGAGACACATGGAAGACATTGTGGACCTTACTACTCGAAGGTAGTTCCAACTCATAAGCCACCGCTCCAACCTTCCTAACAACTTTGAATGGTCCATAGAAGTGTGGTTTCAGCTTCTCAGCTCCACTCTTCTTAAGTGTGGACTGTCTATAGGGCTGAAGCCGAAGATATACCATGTCACCAACCTCAAATGAGCGCTCAACACGCTGCTGATCAGCGTACATCTTTTGCTGATTTTGTGCCATTTGAAGGTTGTCCTTCAAGGATTTCAAAACATCTTGGCTCTGCTGCAACCAATCCTTGGCTTGAGGAGCTTTGCTATCGCCAAACACCAAATCAGCAAAGCTTGGGGCCTCGTAACCATAGAGTGCCATGAATGGAGACATCTTTATTGACATGTGGAAAGAGGTGTTGTAGCAGTATTCTCCCAAGTGGAGCCATTTCACCCATGCTCTTTGCTGCTCCGAGACATAATTCCTGAGATAACCCTCCAACCATTTGTTCACAATCTCCGTTTGACCATCCGTTTGTGGGTGATAGCTAGTGCTTGGAGTAAGCACTGTACCACTCATCCTAAAAATTTCCTGCCAAAAGGTGCTTAGGAACTTGCTGTCCCTATCACTCACAATATTTTTAGGCAACCCATGCAATCTGAACACTTCATGGAAGAACAAATCTGCCACTTGAGCTGCTGTAGATGTGCTAGTGATGGCAAAAAAATGAGCGAATTTGGTCAATCTGTCCACTACAACATAAATACAATCTTTGCCTTGAGCCCTAGGCAACCCGGTGATGAAATCCATCGAGATACTTTCCCATTTCTGATTTGGAATGGGAAGTGGCTGCAGTAGACCAGCTGGAAGAGAGTGCTCATTTTTATTCATTTGACAAGTGCTACACTCCTTGATGTAACGCTGAACATCATCTTTCAACCCCTTCCAAGAGAATCTCTCTCGAATCTGCCTATATGTCTTGAAGTAACCTTGATGACCAGCAAGTGGGATGTCATGAAAAGTCATCAAAATCTTCTTCTTAAGTTTAGAATCAGCAACCAAGAAGATTCTTCCTTTGTAGTGTATCAATCCATCAACTACCTTGTACCTTTCATCATGAAAAGTACCTTCAATAACGTTGGTTGCAAACTGATTTTTGGCATAATCAGCAAGCAACAACTCCCTCCAATCAGCATTAAGCTCACACAATGAGCTCAAGTGAGGCCTTCTGGACAAAGCATCAGCCACAATGTTGTTCTTCCCTTTGACATACTCAATGTCAAAATCGTAAGCTTGTAGCTTACTCACCCACTTCTGCTGTCTCTCATTCAAGTCCTTCTGATGCATGAAGTGCTTGAGACTGTTGTGATCAGTCTTGACCACGAATTTACTCCCCACCAGATATTGTCTGAACTTGGCTAATGCGTGCATGATTGCAAGCATTTCTTTATCATAGATAGAATAGGTCCTTTCAACCCCTCTTAATTTTCTGCTTTCAAACACAATCGGATGCTTATCTTGCATCAAAACAGCCCCAATTCCTTCCCCTGATGCATCACACTGTAACTCGAAAGGTTTGGAGAAATCTGGTATGGCCAATACGGGACAAGAACTCATGATTTTCTTGAACTTATCAAACACATTTTGAGCCTTTTCTGACCACATGAAAGCCCCCTTTTTAGTGAGGTCAGTAAGAGGAGCAGCACTTTGAGAATACCCCTTTACGAACCTTCTGTAGAAGCCACAAAGACCCAAGAATCCCTTCAAATGAGTCAAATTTTCTGGAGGTGGCCAATCTACTATAGCCTTGATCTTTTCTGGATCAACCTTCACCCCTTCAGCGCTGATTATATGGCCAAGGTAGAGCAGCTCCTTCATTCCAAATTCACATTTGGACTCTTTTGCAAACAAACTTTCTGATTCAAGAATGCTAAGCACTTCCTCCAAGTGCTTGAGGTGTTCTTCCCACGTCTTGCTGAAGATGAGAATATCATCAAAGAAAATTAACACAAATTTCCTCAACTGCTTCTGGAAGACTCTGTTCATGCAAGACTGGAAAGTGGCTGGAGCATTAGTCAAGCCAAAGGGCATGACTAGGAACTCAAAATGACCATAGTGGCATCTGAACGCCGTCTTCTCAACATCTGAGCCCCTCATCCGGATTTGATAGTAACCCGATCTCAAATCAATTTTGGAGAAGAATTTAGCACCATGTAGCTCATCAATGAGCTCATCGATCCGAGGAATAGGATACCGATTTTTTATTGTGCTTTGATTCAAGGCACGATAATCCACACACATGCGGATGGTGCCGTCCTTCACAAGAACTACAGCTGAAGCAAAAGGACTCTTGCTAGGGTGAATGAAGCCCATCTCCAGGAGTTCTCTTATGTTCTTCTCAATTTCATCCTTCTGCTTCTTAGGATATCTATACGGTGTTGTGATGATTGGTTTGGCCCCTTCCTTAAGTTCAATAACATGCTCAGCACCCCTTTCTGGTGGTGGCCCAGGTGGTAGATCAGCAAACACCTTACTCCTTTTGGTGAGTATAGATTGAATATCAGGAGGATATTCCCTCTTGGTCTCAACTGGACTAGCAGGAAGAACTATGCATTCCGCAGCCCACTCCACTTGGTCATGTTTAATCAGCCTTTCCATCCTTTTGAAGGAAACTATACGAGGACCACCATTAGACATTCCTCTCAAAACAACTCTCTTGCCATCAGATTGGAACTTGAGCTCCATTGTTTGTAGGTTGAGAGAGATTTCACCAAGTGAACGTAACCACTGTATGCCCAAAACTGCATCTGTGTCACCAATAGTAACCACATAGAAGTCATCTTTGACTTCATAGTTCCCCAACTGCAAGGACATGTTAGGAACTCTTCGTGTGCAGGAAATGTGAAACCCATCAGCCACCATGACTTTGAAGCCCTCAAATTCTTCAGTTTTGAGACCTCTCTTGGCAACCACACCTTCATCAATGAAATTATGCGTTGCACCAGTATCAATCAATGCAACAATACGATGACCTCCAACTCCACCACGAACCTTGAAAGATTCGTTCTTTTGGAAACTAGAGAGTTGGGCAATAGGGCCCCCAACTCCTTGCTCATGATCGGACTCTTCTGTGGCTCTTTCATCCTCGCTGTCCCCAAAATAAGACTGCTGATCAGACATATCAGATGCTGATTCATAATCAGAATAGGTCCCCATTTGATTATAACGCCCTCTTCCAGGACATCTATGGCCTTTAGTCCAAGGCTCTAGACATGTGTAACACTTGCCCTCCTTTCTGAGCTGTTCACGTTGCTCTTCAGTCAACTTAGGTGGGAACTTCTTGTGCTGATTAGAAGAATGTCTCTTATCCTTATCCTTCTTATGGCCAAAAGGCTTAGGCGGAAATTTAGGCCTAGGGGCTGATAACTCCATACTACGAGCCTTCTTGATTGCCTCATCAAGACTTGGTGGATCGAAAGCTTTAACCCATCCTTTCAAGGGTTCAACCAAACCTTCAGAAAACAACACAACCAATCTTCTTTCGGTGATGTTGGGCACCATCACAGAAAGCCTCTGGAAATCAGCAATGTAAGAATCCAAGGAGCCATGCTGCTTCAGTTGTGCAAGCTCACGAAATCTTACTTCAGGATCTTTAGTATCGAACCTTTCAATCAGCTTGTTGGTGAATTCTCCATAGGTTCGGATAAGGTTATGGCCAAGTGTGACCAAACCATGGTACCACCATTCATGGGCAGCTCCTAAATGAAGTGTTGCAAATTTGATGGCATCTTCTTCTGGCATGGGACGAAGTGAAAGATAGTTATCTAACTTCTGAACCCACGATCTTGCCGAACACTTATCACTTCCATCAAAGTGAGCCAATGTTACCTTCCCTAAGGCTTGATGAAAATCAGTTCTAGGAGCCATGTAAGCTCGGTTATCAACTCTTCCTCCGTGTCTTCTGTTTTTCTGATTCAAGAATTGATCAAAGGACCATTGGTCCCTAAGATCAGGAGGTAGGGTAGCATACTCCATATAGGCTTGCCTGGCATCATCTACCAAAGGAATGGTAGCTTCAGCTGCTTGTTCTTCTCTCGGAGTGAATGTAGGAAAGAGCGGTCTAGTGGCTGCTCCGCTAGAGTTGGCTTCATGCTGTCCAATAGTTCTACTGCCTTCATTACTGAAATATACCGAGCCAATTTTTTTCGTTTTTCAATTTCAAATTACAAGCAGTGCACCCATTAAGGTTAGATGAGAAAACCAAAACGTGCAAGAAAACAACTCTAACCAGAATGGCGCCGAGGATGGCGAGCATTGGTCAGAGGATCTAATTGAGACTGCTTAAATTGTAACTCTAACCAGAATGGCACCGCTGAAGGTGAGCATTGGTCAGAGGGTCTTCTATTCTATTTGCAGGAAGGAACTCAACGTCAAGTATGTGCTACCCAATCCAATGCGGAGTGAGGGGCGACCATATGACGGAGTGAATACAAAACTACTGCTTGAAAGAAAAAGCTGAAAGCTAAAGACTCTCAACACCCAGGATGTGCTTTCTAACCCAGAATGGGATAGTAGCGACCATAGGGCGGAGATGGATTACATACAATATCAAAATGCTGAAAGAGAGAACATTACAATCTGACTGAGCAAGAATCTAAGACCGACAGTACTACTGCCAGCATACAATTTGAAAGATTACAACTTGCTTATCAATTACAATTCAACATATGTGAGACTTGCAGTAATATTAGAACATTCCTTTGCTGAGAAAAGAGACTAAAATTGAAGGAATTAATTAATAGATCCAACCTTTTTGAAGCTTGCCCACCAACGATGAAGTATGCCGCAAGATCTTAAGATCCTTTCACACTCGTCAAGAACAAGATGCAGATTTCTTCAATCTGTCTGACAGACCTGTGTTTTTCATCATAGAACAGCACATAGATATTCCTTGGAAAGTTCGTATCTCCCTTAAAACTCAATCAAACAATCTAAAATTGAATGCAAAACACAAGTAGGATGATGGCGTCCAGCTTAGGAACAAGAAACAGAACCAAAGATCAGATTATATTTAATGGCACGAATCCCAAGAATCTGCAGATGGTACGGCCCAGGTACAGGGGCGATTTTCAATTATAAAATCTGACAATGCTTCAAAAAATCTACAACCTTGCACAATGAGGCGCCTAGTCTAGACCAATGAATTTATGCAATACCCATAAGACATATTTTTGTATTTTTGGATTTAGCAATAAAACAACGAATCTGCTAAAGCTAAGATGCTGAAAACAGAAAACTCTAATATGCTCAAACTGATCCTAAATGGATGAATGCGGATTACAATGCAATAATTCCAAGAACTCACACTAGACTAACAATCATCACTAGTCGTTGTCTTACAAACGAGAAGAGATGCCCAATACTAGGAGGTCTTCATTCCTCGAAGTGATCCAGATTCAATCCGGCAGCATAACGGTGTATTTTTCCAAGATGAAGTAAACTGATGCACAAGCCCTCTTTTTATAAGTTTCGTTTGACTTCACGAAACCCTAAAATCATTTTTTAGGTCAAATTCCCTGATCTCCTCAAGAAGGCGTACTTTCTCCTTCAAAGATTAATAAATGATATTTTAATTAAAAGCCAAGCTTGAAAAGTGTGCCCAACATAAGCTTGCTTGACTTAGGCAATAATTAAAATAATCATTTAATGAGGGCGCCACCCTCAAAGGCCCCTTTTTTAAAACATCTTTAAGTCATTACTTCTAAGCCCAAGGTCAACATTAAAATATAATATTTAAATGTGCCTTTTAATGAAATAACTTAGCTTATCCCTCCGGAGGTGCACTGAAGCCAAAACTGAGCCAAACATCTGACCACTGAAACAGGAAGTCAACCGAGCTGAACATCATCTGACAAGCTGCCAAAAATAGAATTTACTAAAAATAGTAAATTCCAAAAAGTACCAGAATGCCGAATGATCATACCACTGCGAAGCCCTCTGAAAACCGGAAGGAATCCGCCATTAAAACTAACATCTTGAACAATAACCTCCTCAAAATTAGGAAACCTAATTTTAACTTCCGACTAGCCTCGGGTTCCCAAGGAAAGGCTAACGGTCCTGAAAATGTCAGGCTTGAAAAGGGGACATTACAGTCCGCCCTCCCCAAGATTGCTTGTCCTCAAGCAATTGCAAACTAGGATGCTGCATTATCTCATCACTTTCCCAAGTTGCATCCTCCATGGGGTTCTTCCACTTTACCAAACATTCTCTGATAGTTCTATTCCTCAAGGAACGTTCTCGAAGTCAAGTATCACTCGGGAACCAGAACCAACTGTCCTTCTTCGCCCAACGTGGCAACTGTGAAGAAGCAACCACATTGTGTCCAAGTGCCTTCTTGAGGCGAGACACGTGGAAGACGTTATGCACTCTGCTATCTGAAGGTAGCTCTAATTCATAAGTTACAGCCCCAACCTTTCTGATGACCCTAAACGCCCATAGAAGCGAGGTTTGAGCTTCTCAGCCCACTCTTCTTGAGAGTTGACTGTCTGTAAGGTTGTAAACGGAGATAGACCATATCCCCAACCTCAAAAGAACGCTCAACACGCTTCTGATCAGCATACAACTTCTGCTGATTTTGTGCAATCTGCAAATTATCCTTCAAGGATCTCATTATGTCCTGACTATGCTGCAACAAATCCTTGGCTAATGGTGCTTTGCTGTCACCAAACACCAAATCTGCAAAGCTGGGTGCTTCATATCCATAAAGTGCCAAGAAAGGAGACATTTTGATTGACATATGGAAGGTAGAGTTGTAGCAGTACTCGCCTATATGCAGCCACTTAACCCAAGCTTTCTGCTGTTCGGACACATAATTTCTCAAGTAGCCTTCCAACCACTTGTTCACCACTTCTGTTTGCCCATCAGTTTGAGGGTGATAACTCGTGCTTGGAGTGAGCACAGTACCACTCATTCTGAAAACTTCCTGCCAAAAGGTACTTAGGAACTTGCTGTCCCTATCACTTACAATATTCTTTGGCAACCCATGCAGCCTAAACACTTCTCGAAAAAACAAATCTGCAACTTGGGCTGCAGAAAAAGTGCTGGTAATGGCAAAGAAATGAGCAAACTTGGTTAATCTGTCAACTACCACGTAAATGCAATCCTTCCCTTGAGCCTTGGGCAACCCAGTGATGAAATCCATTGAAATGCTTTCCCATTTTTGATTGGGAATTGGAAGTGGTTGCAGCAAACCGGCTGGCAATGTGTGCTCATTTTTATTTGCTTGACAAACAGGACATTCCTGAATGTAACGTTGAACCTCCCTCTTCAAACCTTTCCAAGAAAACCTTTCTCGGATCTGCCTATAGGTCTTGAAAAACCCTTGGTGACCAGCAACTGGAATGTCATGAAAATTCAAAAGAATCTTCTTCTTGAGCTTAGAATCAGCCACCAGAAAGATTCTTCCCTTATACTGAATCAAACCCTCAACCACCTGGTACTTTTCATCATGGAAAGTACCTTCCAGAATGCTGGTTGCAAACTGATTTTTTGCATAATCAGCAAGCAACATGTCTCTCCAATCTGCAGTAAGCTCACACAATGAGCTAAGATGAGGCCTTCTGGAGAGAGCATCGGCCACGACATTATTTTTCCCTTTGACATATTCAATGTCAAAGTCGTAAGCTTGAAGCTTACTCACCCATTTCTGTTGCCTCTCATTTAAATCCTTCTGGTGCATAAAATGCTTGAGGCTATTGTGGTCTGTTTTAACCACGAACTTATTCCCCACCAAGTACTGTCGGAACTTGGCTAATGCATGCATAATGGCAAGCATTTCTTTGTCATAAATTGAATATGACCTTTCCACACCCCTTAATTTTCGGCTTTCAAACACAATAGGGTGTTTGTCTTGCATCAGGACAGCACCAACTCCTTCACCCGATGCATCACACTGCAGCTCGAATGGCTTGGAGAAATCAGGGATAGCCAAAACTGGGCACGAGCTCATGATCTTCTTAAATTTGTCAAAAACAACTTGAGCCTTTTCTGACCAAGCAAAGGCTCCCTTTTTGGTGAGATCAGTAAGGGGAGCAGCATTCTGTGAATACCCCTTTACGAATCTCCGATAGAAACCACAAAGACCCAGGAAACCTTTCAACTGAGTCAAACTCTCAGGAGGTGGCCAATCAACTACTGCTTTGATTTTTTCCGGATCCACCTTTACTCCCTCAGCACTGATTATGTGGCCAAGGTACAGTAACTCCACCATTCCAAATTCACATTTGGAAGCTTTAGCAAATAAGCTCTCAGATTCCATGATACTAAGCACTTCCTCCAAGTGCTTGAGGTGATCCTCCCAAGTCTTGCTGTAGATCAGAATGTCATCAAAAAATATCAGCACAAACCTTCGTAACTGATTCTGGAAGACACGGTTCATGCAAGATTGAAAGGTTGCCGGAGCGTTAGTCAACCCAAATGGCATGACTAAGAATTCAAAATGGCCATAATGACATCTGAAAGCTGTTTTTTCCACATCTGACCCCCTCATTCGTATCTGATGGTAACCCGACCTCAGATCAATCTTCGAAAAGAACTTAGCCCCATGTAGCTCATCAATGAGCTCATCTATTCTGGGAATGGGGTATCTATTCTTGATGGTGCTTTGGTTCAAAGCACGATAGTCCACGCACATGCGCATGGTACCATCCTTCTTTTTCACAAGAACCACTGCAGATGCAAAGGGGCTCTTGCTTGGGCGTATGAAACCCATCTCCAAAAGTTCTCGGATATTCTTCTCGATCTCATCCTTTTGCCTCTTCGGATACCGGTATGGAGTTGTGATCACCGGTTTAGCTCCTTCCTTGAGCTCTATGATGTGTTCTGAACCTCGATCAGGAGGAGGTCCAGGAGGTAAATCAGCAAACACTTTACTCTTTTTGGTGAGTAAAGACTGAATATCTGGAGGATGCTCTATTTTCGTTTCAGCTGGACTAGCTGGAAGAATCATGCACTCCGCAGCCCACTCCACTTGATCATGACGCATCAACTTCGCCATCCTCTTGAACGACACAATCCGAGGGCCACCATTTGACATTCCTCTCAACACCACCTTCTTTCCATCGGATTGAAACTTCAACTCCATAGTTTGCAGATTTAAAGAGATCTCTCCAAGAGATCGCAGCCATTGAATGCCAAGGACAGCATCCGTATCTCCAATATTGACCACATAGAAGTCATCCTTGACTTCGTAATTGCCCAATTGCATTGACATGTTCGGAATCCTCTTGGTGCATGAGATGTGAAACCCATCCGCAACCATAACTCTGAACCCTTCAAAGTCTTCTGTTTGCAATCCTTTCTTTGCCACCACAACTTCGTCTATGAAGTTATGTGTTGCACCAGTGTCAATCAAAGCAACAATACGTTGCCCTTTGATCATTCCCCGAACTTTAAAGGACTCATTCTTTTGGAAGCTCGAAAGTTGAGCCAATGTACCACCACTTTCTTTTTCACCTTCAGACTCTTCTGGAGTATTTTCTTCATCGCTGTCCTCAAAATCAGCTTGCTGATCAGAAAAATCAGAATTGCTTTCATCAGCTGTATAGAACTCAATTTGATGAATTTTAGCACCCTTTGGGCACACATGATCTTGGGACCATTTTTCCCAACAACGGAAACATAACCCCTTCCTTCGGAGTTCATTGATAGTCTCTGGATCCAATCTTGAGCCATGAGGTTTCTGTGGTTTAAACTCCTTATGATGAGGCTTCTGATGAAACTTTTTCCCTCTATCCCCTTTGTGAAAAGCTGGTTTGGAATGGAACTTTGCTTTGGGAGCAGCCCACTCCATGTTTCTAGCCTTTTTCATTGCTTCTTGTAGGGACGGTGGATCAAAAGCTTTGATCCAACCCTTGATTGGCTCCATCAATCCTTCAGTGAATAGGATTACTAATCTTCTCTCTGTGATTCCAGTGACCATAACTGAAAGTCTTTGAAACTCAGCTATGTAGGCATCCACAGTGCCATATTGTCTCAACTGTGCCAACTCCCTAAAGTGCACTTCTGGGTCCTTCTTCTCGAACCTCTCAATGAATCTATTGGAGAACTCATCGTATCTAGTGATAGACCCATGACCTAAGGTGACTAGGCCATGGTACCACCATTCATGCGCCACCCCATCTAGGTGTAGCGTAGCGAATCTAATCGCTTCTTCTTCAGCCATTGGCCTAAGTGCCAAATAGTTGTCTAGTTTTTGTAACCAGGCTCGAGCAGAATTATTATCGCTTCCATCAAAATGGGCAAGCGTAACCTTGTTGAGAGCTTGATTCCAATCTCCTTGTGCTGGGGTTCTTCTTTGATCATAGTTTCTCCCTTGGCCTCTATCCTTCCTTCTATACTCCATGTAATCATTGAAGGACATGTCAAGTTTTACTTCATCAGGAAGGGTGTCATACTCTGTTCGGCCTATCCTCACCCTCTCCAAGGATGAAACATTTTCTTCAGGATCAGGCTGTGGGATTGCTGGTGTCAAAAACGTGGGTTTGAATGGTCTAGCAGAAATGTAAGTGTTGCTCACTGCAGGTTGGGCAACATGACCATTGTGCGGGTTGGAAGCACTGTGCTCCCCGGTATGCCCTGTGTTGTGTTGTGGAATATTGGGACCCAATCTCCCCAACAGGAGAGAAAACATATCCATCATGGCATCCATCTTCTTATCGAGTCCTTGACCCAAATTGGCTGAATTGTCTATACCCTTCCCATTGTCACCTCTGTTGCCAGAACTTCTTTCATTATCCCCCATTTCTGTTTCTTGTGAAGGCTCCCAATTAGCCCTCAAAACCTCGGAAGCTGTGTGACCTTCTGGGGCTTGATGCAACTGTGTCTGAACTGTACCTCTCTTGTATACTCTTGCCAAATACCTCTGTTCTCTGTCACTCATAGAAGGCTGATTTCACAGGATGGCAGGATACGTGGCTCTGATACCACTGAAATATACCGAGCCAATTTTTTTCGTTTTTCAATTTCAAATTACAAGCAGTGCACCCGTTAAGGTTAGATGAGAAAACCAAAACGTGCAAGAAAACAACTCTAACCAGAATGGCGCCGAGGATGGCGAGCATTGGTCAGAGGATCTAATTGAGACTGCTTAAATTGTAACTCTAACCAGAATGGCACCGCTGAAGGTGAGCATTGGTCAGAGGGTCTTCTATTCTATTTGCAGGAAGGAACTCAACGTCAAGTATGTGCTACCCAATCCAATGCGGAGTGAGGGGCGACCATATGACGGAGTGAATACAAAACTACTGCTTGAAAGAAAAAGCTGAAAGCTAAAGACTCTCAACACCCAGGATGTGCTTTCTAACCCAGAATGGGATAGTAGCGACCATAGGGCGGAGATGGATTACATACAATATCAAAATGCTGAAAGAGAGAACATTACAATCTGACTGAGCAAGAATCTAAGACCGACAGTACTACTGCCAGCATACAATTTGAAAGATTACAACTTGCTTATCAATTACAATTCAACATATGTGAGACTTGCAATAATATTAGAACATTCCTTTGCTGAGAAAAGAGACTGAAATTGAAGGAATTAATTAATAGATCCAACCTTTTTGAAGCTTGCCCACCAACGATGAAGTATGCCGCAAGATCTTAAGATCCTTTCACACTCGTCAAGAACAAGATGCAGATTTCTTCAATCTGTCTGACAGACCTGTGTTTTTCATCATAGAACAGCACATAGATATTCCTTGGAAAGTTCGTATCTCCCTTAAAACTCAATCAAACAATCTAAAATTGAATGCAAAACACAAGTAGGATGATGGCGTCCAGCTTAGGAACAAGAAACAGAACCAAAGATCAGATTATATTTAATGGCACGAATCCCAAGAATCTGCAGATGGTACGGCCCAGGTACAGGGGCGATTTTCAATTATAAAATCTGACAATGCTTCAAAAAATCTACAACCTTGCACAATGAGGCGCCTAGTCTAGACCAATGAATTTATGCAATACCCATAAGACATATTTTTGTATTTTTGGATTTAGCAATAAAACAACGAATCTGCTAAAGCTAAGATGCTGAAAACAGAAAACTCTAATATGCTCAAACTGATCCTAAATGGATGAATGCGGATTACAATGCAATAATTCCAAGAACTCACACTAGACTAACAATCATCACTAGTCGTTGTCTTACAAACGA
Source organism: Sequoia sempervirens (assembly GCA_007258455.2). Taxonomy (NCBI): domain Eukaryota; kingdom Viridiplantae; phylum Streptophyta; class Pinopsida; order Cupressales; family Cupressaceae; genus Sequoia; species Sequoia sempervirens. Next base: position 17,591 of record VDFB02152092.1, read on the forward strand.
GAAGAGATGCCCAATACTAGGAGGTCTTCATCCCTCGAAGTGATCCAGATTCAATCCGGCAGCATAACGGTGTATTTTTCCAAGATGAACCAAACTGATGCACAAGCCCTCTTTTTATAAGTTTCGTTTGACTTCACGAAACCCTAAAATCATCTTTTAGGTCAAATTCCCTGATCTCCTCAAGAAGGCGTACTTTCTCCTTCAAAGATTAATAAATGATATTTTAATTAAAAGCCAAGCTTGAAAAGTGCGCCCAACATAAGCTTGCTTGACTTAGGCAATAATTAAAATAATCATTTAATGAGGGCGCCACCCTCAAAGGCCCCTTTTTTAAAACATCTTTAAGTCATTACTTCTAGGCCCAAGGTCAACATTAAAATATAATATTTAAATGTGCCTTTTAATGAAATAACTTAGCTTATCCCTCCGGAGGTGCACTGAAGCCAAAACTGAGCCAAACATCTGACCACTGAAACAGGAAGTCAACCGAGCTGAACATCATCTGACAAGCTGCCAAAAATAGAATTTACTAAAAATAGTAAATTCCAAAAAGTACCCAGAATGCCGGATGATCATACCACTGCGAAGCCCTCTGAAAACCCAGAAGGAATCCGCCATTAAAACTAACATCTTCGAACAATAACCTCCTCAAAATTAGGAAACCCTAATTTTAACTTCCGACTAGCCTCCGGGTTCCCAAGGAAAGGCTAACGGTCACTGAAAATGTCAGGCTTGAAAAGGGGACATTACAATTACCATTGTTCCCATGGTTCCCATTGTTCCCATTGACCCCACTGCTTTCTCCTGTAGCATGGTTTTGATTAGGGGTAACATTCTGAGGAATTTGCTGGTCCATCCGTGCAAGTAACCGGGACATCAGTTCAATCATTCCATCAAACTTCTTTTCCATCCTCTCATCTTTTTCATCCATGGCCTGCTTATGACTTTCAGCCATGTTCTCAACTGTTTTACCACTACCAACTAATCTGCCTGTTTCTCTCAAGGCTTCTGAAAGAGTATCTGCTTCTGGCACTGGTGGAAGCTGTATCTGTTGTCTTCTGGCCTGACCTCTGGTGAAGTATCTGCAATCACTGTCACTCATCTGACCACTGAATCACTGTTGGGCACAAGTTGGCAGAATCATGGCTCTGATACCACTGTAATGAACCGGACCAATTTTTTTGATTTTTCACAAATGATTACAATGCAACATGCACCCGTTAAGGTTAGCATAAACCAAAACGATACGGAAAGTAACTCTAACCAGAATGTACACCAGGATCCCGATGAGGGCAAGGTGTGAGCATTGGTCAGAGGATCTCAAAGGAAAATATTGAATAAGAACTCTAACCACGAGATGCGCCGGTGAACGACGAGCATTCGGTCAGAGGATCCCTATCTAATGCAATACTGAAAAATAGCTCAACACCAAGTATGTGCTACTCGATCCGTGAAGGATAGGAGGCGACCATATGGCGGAGACTTAGGAAATTACAATGCAAGAAAGTAAAAGGCGGCAAGCCAGCCTCTTCCACTTATTCAGTGGGAATGTACAATAACTCAAATTGCAAGTTAGAGATGAAGTGCTGATAGTACTACTAACAGCTTACAAGATATCAGAAAGATCACTTAAATCATGAGTATTTCTAAATATTTCACTGCTGCAAGTGTGTAGAATGTTTCCAATGGTAGAATACAACTTTCAATGCTTATGCACTAACCAAGAGAAGATTCTCTCAGTTCTGATTTATCAGACCTGCACATCAAATGGGTGAAATCTGCAAACCACCCTACAATCAAATGTTCATATCTCACTCTAAACACAACCTTTTGACATGAAATCAAGTGCTAACCAATCTATGAAGGATGGCGCCCAAGATGATTGCCCAAAACCACTCCTAACAACACCACATTTATTTGCACAAACTCCAATGTCTCAGCAGAATGGTACGGCCCACATAAAGGGGCGATTTCACTAAATAAAATTAAATACAGCAGATAAAAATCTATAACTATGCAAGATGGGTCGCCCCAATGAGGAAGGATGATAGATTGAATGCCCACAACAATATTTTTTTTGTATTTTCGATTTATGAATGAAAACAGCCTACAGCTATGCAACATCAGCAACACTGAAAGATGACAAAATGCTAGAACAACATCAACTAAATGCAAGTAACTCAACTACAATGCCAAAACGACCCAATTACAAGCTAACCTCTCAACTAGTTGCTATCTTTCAAGCAAGAAGATGAGCCAATGCTAGGAGGTGTGCTTTCCTCGAAGCAAGTGCCTGAATACAATCCAGCAGCATAACGGAGTAGTAGACAAAAGATCCCAAATGAAGAGCTGAGGCCTGATTATATAGACGAGAGAGAAACATCTAGAAGCTTCCAGAGGGCGCCCAAAACCCTAATTTCAAATTCACCTTTTCCCTCCAAAAGATGGCGTCCATTTTCACTTTTGCTTATTTCACATTTTAAAATAAAGTCAAACCTTCATATAGGCGTCCTTTTTCAAAAGCTTAATATTTGACTTTATAAAATATAACTTATTCCTCCATGGCGCCTAGACCCTTTAAGTCCCTCTTTTAAAACAACTTAAGTTGTGCTTGCTATGCAAAAGGGTCATATAATATTAAAATATAATATTATAAGGAAAAATACTTATCTCTCCAAGAATAATGCGCCCAAGGCCAAAACTGAAGTGCCAGTTGAAACAACCAAAGAAGAAGACCAACTGAACTGAACCCAAACTGTCCACTGCCAAAAATAGAATTTACTAAAAATAGTAAATTCGCGAAGTTGCCCAGAATGCCAAACTGAACACACCACTGCAAAGCTCTCTGAAAACCCATAAAGAATCCGCAATCAGAATCCCAAGCTCCAAGCAACAACCTCCCCAAAACTAGGAAACCCTAATTTCACCATCCGCATAGCCTACGGGTCACCGGAATAGGCCAACGGTCAACAGAAACGATCACTGCTGAGAAGGGGACATTATAGCCTCTATGGGTGCCTTTGTACATGGTTCAACATCTCGACAAGAGATTCGTGCAAGGTGGTATTTCAGCCGGTTTATGCCACCAGAATATGTCTCGAAGCAATGGTTGCACATAATCTCTCCTCGTGTTGCACCTGGTGTTCCATGTTTCCAACAAGGATCTCTTGGTTTGCCACCACTCTTTTTACTTGCAGAAGCCATATTCTTTTAGCAAGATACCTAGAAAAAGAGAGACAAGATAAACATTAAGAGATTAAAAGTGAAGTTAAATAAATCAGCATCCAACAGTTGATTTTGAAGAGAAACTAATTGATAATTGAACACAAATCTGCCTACAAGTGTGAGTTAAGTCATTTTCAAATAATTCGAAAATATAATGTTTAATTGCTTATGATAAAAAAATTAAATTTTAGATATAATTTTAATTTTTAATAATGTTTTAAATTTAAAAACATTATTAAAATTTTAGATGTAATTTTAAATTTGAATAATGCTTTTTCTTTTGAAAAGGATAATGATATGTTTAAAAAATTTAGATGTAATTTTTAATTATAATAATGTTGTTTTCCTTTCAATAAAAGGAATAAATAATTTGAAAAATATTTATTAAAACTTAAACATATTATTAAAATTTATATAATATAAAATATTATAAATTATTATAAATTTATAATAAAAAAAAATGAACTAAAATTTAAACATATTATTAAAATTTTTAAAAATTTATACAATATAATATTATGAAATATTAAAAATTATTGTAAATTTATAAAAATAAATAAATGAACTAAAATTTAAACATATTATTAAAATTTAAAAAATTTATACAATATTTTATAATATTAAAAATTATTAAAAATTTATAAATAAAATAAAATGAACTAAAACTTAAACTGTTAAACATATTATTAAAATTGAAAAAATTTATACAATTTTTAATAATATTAAAAATTATTAGAAATTTATAAAAATAAATAAATGAACTAAAACTTAAACATTTAACATATTATTAAAATTTTAAAAAATTATACAACATAATATTATAAAATATTATAAATTTATTAAAAAAAAAAAAATGAGAAAAAATAGAAGACTCGCACTTGGAACTGGAAAATCTGAAGAACAGAGCAAAGTTGCAAACACTTCTGTCGTGGATGATTGGATCGATTTTCTCCTGTGTCAAACACAAATCAAACAAGTTTTTTTGCCGCTGTCGTGATCTATTTTCTCCTGCATTTGCCGTTGCATTTTTTAACCCTCGTTTTTACTTGCCGTCGTTTTTATTCTGCCTGGGTCGTATGAAATGAATGGAGGCTGGAGCGAACGCTTTATGGAGCGAAAAAATTAGGGTTAAAAACGTAAAAATATAAATGACATTTTAACTTAAGTTTCTGGCCGCATTTTCCTGAATATCTCACGTTTTTTTGCACGTTTTCTGAGAAAAAATCGCTGCGCGTTTTCATCAAAACACGGCTGCAAGTTTTTGAGCGATTTACTCGCCCAGCTGGTTGACACGCGATTACTTGTGATTTCTGCAAGTTAATGGTGATTTTTTCAACTATGGGATTGACCATAGGATTGAGGGGTGAGGGGAAGCTTGGCTATGTGAAAAGCCTCATGGATTTGGTACTCTCCACACCCCTTATCTAAAAATCTTAAAGGAGAACTTGAGAGCTCCATGTTTGGGGTTGGATTGGAGGAACTGGAGGGGAGATCACCAAGATTGATGTAGGATGTGAACTTGTGGAAGTAGGGTTGGGAATGCCTTTAAAGATTGGGGTGGGATTTTTTGAATTACCCTTTCAACATTTTGCAATATTGAAATGGGTGGGGATCAATAGGGATGGTGACTTCCACACCATTGTAGGGAAATTTGAGACACTAGTGGTACGTGGATGGGATGGCTCACATGGCATGAATCCATGGACAACCTAGGAGGATGTTGTATGGAAGGTTTGAGGGGTTTGTTGCAATATGGGATATGCCTTGAGAGGAAGGTGATGGTCCCAACTGATTCTATTTGCATTATCATATGCTTTGATTTTGATAATTTGCAAGTGCAAAGCTTTTGCCAAATAACCAAGATGCTACACTAGTTTGAATGTACAAGTGTTTAGGCTTGACCTGTCATATATGAGCATGCCCTTAATTTTGTATGTGGAGATGATGGTCTCAATATGGAGTAGACAATCATATGAAAGGTTGATTAGAGGCATGTCACTATGGCTAAAGGTGATGCGATGATCAGTGGAGAGGTGGCTAATGAGGGCTTGGAAGTGTGAAGGGTCTATGTCATTAGGTACTCTTGATTCTTGAAGTACTTGGTTTAATACGTCCCTATGGGTGGGGGATGCTTGATTGTATTGCTACTCAGGATTGTATTAATACATCAACTCAAGGTGATCAATGAGATTGTATTGCTTTTCAGGATTGGCCATTGGGGGCTTCAAATAGGTACTTTGTTGTGTTGTGTAGCGACAATGTAGTCAAAAGATTTGACTTTAGGAGTATGAACTTATTCATTGGATTGCTTAATGTTGCCAATGAAAAAATCACAGATATGGAGGGTTTTTTGGTAATGGATGATATGGGTGTGGGAATGTTGTCCTTGATTTTGGTCATGGGAGGGGTAGTGTTGATCATGTTTAGGGAATGGGTTTTGGTATCTATCCAATTGTTTGTTAGGCGATGAATCAAATTGTCCTTCGACTTTGATTTTGCCTTGGTCAATAAGGCCTTGTATGTGGTTTTTCAATTTCATGCATTTTGTCGTGGTATGACCTTTAATCTTATGATAATCACAGTACATGTTATCCTTATACCAAGAGGGCTTGGGTTGATTTTTCGTCAAAGGGCTTTGTGATAGGGAAAGAGACCATGTTGGCCTTGACAAGTTAGTGGAAGATCACCTTGGCATGTATTGCCTCTTTTTCCATTTCTTAATTGGGTCTTTGGATGGAATGGTGATGGATGGTGAAGGTCGGAGATTCTATACATGTTTAGAGTTAGTGACCCTATCATCGACTACATTGTTGTTTTTGCTAAAGAATTTTAGTTTTGATCTTTGGAGTAGAGTTTGATTAATCCTTTAGTAATGAGGGCTTTCTCAATTTGAATGCCCTTTTCAATAATTTCATCAAAAGTGGACACACAATATACTTGCAAGTGAAATGCCAATTTTGGATTGAGGTTAGTGATGAAAATGTAAACTAGTTTTTTTGGGATTGGTCTAGGGAATTGACTTGCTAGAGCTCTCCGTAGTTGAAAGATGAGAAGCTTTCCCTTGATTGTTGTTTGGGATTGCATGGGTCTATCATTGTTAGTTCATGCTCAAGGTTGTAGAAAAAAAGTGATAGAGCCTTTAGTTTGGTGTAAAAACCATTTTAGTGCTTCCTGTTGATGTGATTTTCGTGACCGCACCAATCAGCAGAACGAAGTTGTCCGAGGGCTACTCCGTTCTCTCTTGATCAAAGTATTCCGTGTGCTAAGATTGCGAGATAGATCGCACGTTCAACTCCAAGGTTCCGAAATACTTGGAACACCCTCAGTTGGTTTGATGTGAATTGCTGTTTTCTTACGAGGGGACTTACACAATTGTTCAGAATACTTGTAGTGAACAACATATATATGTTTTGAAGGGGATTTTCGTGTGAATGATTTAACCTTGAAGTGCAAGTTTCCTAAAGCTAACCAAAAGTGTGTGGAATTGAATGGCTGCAGAGAGAGAACGGAGTAGCCCTCGGACAACTTCGTTCTGCTGATTGGTGCAGTCACAAAAATCACATCAACAGAGAAACTAGCGCTAGAAGGAGGGCCTTCCAAGGATTCTTTGCAGTGAACAACTATATTCAAGTACAGAAGGGATTTTATCAAAAAGAAAATTTATTGGAGAAGAAATTATCATGACACAAGATGGTGCTACCGCATAAAGGCTTATTTCCAGTGTTGCAGCCTAATTTGGGATTCAACGACGACCAAGAAGACGTCCTCTCAGGTTTGAATAATCTCGTGTGGAGGAGAAAGGAGAGCTACACTGAATATATGTGAGCTTGTGCTGTGTTGCAAGAAGAAGAAGAGAAGGCTCTTGAAATTCAAGTTGCAATTGAAAGAGATTTGTTGAATCAAAGACAACCACTTGCTCCCGCTCCCGCACCTCGCCGATAAGCAGCTACATCCTGGATCGTATCAGTTCATTCTCGCCTGATAAGTTGAAAAGAATTTTGAGGTCCGCGCCAAGTTCGTCCAAAGATTTTGTGGAGTTAGAGCTACCTACTCGAGCGAGGAAGAAGAAAGAAGTTCAGTCAAGTGAAGAAGTATTGTCAAACGAAAAGGTTCAGTCAAGTGAAGAAGAGGCAAGTGGAGTAGAAATTTCAAGTTTGTTGAAAACTCCACCAAGTGTTTCAAGATTTGCTCAACCAAGAACTGTCCAAGTCACTTCACCAGTATTTGTTCAGCAACAGCAACCAGTTCAAGTTTCTACACCTCAACAAGCAGCACAAGTAATTGTATATCAAAGGCGACAGCCAGTTCAAGCAATAGCTCAACCAGGAGCTCAACTTGCTCCAAATGGTGCTACTTGGTTGGTTACTAATCCGTCTCCACTTGAATTTGCAGACTACCATGACATGCCGAAGAATCCGGAGCATTTCTGCACTAAGTATCAAGTCAATGACCCAAATCATTCTGCTGAAGATCATATCAAGATGTTTGAGGACAATTTGCGAAATAAGCAAATTGCATACACAGACGTAGCTTGCAGACTGTTCCCTTATTCTTTGGGAGAAGAAGCACACTTTTGGTTCATACATTTGCCAGTTGGATCCATAAGAACATGGGAGCAGATGAAGGAAGCTTTCATTGGAAAGTTTGGTATTCCCATTACTCCAGTAGAGCTTTTTCGCCAATTTACCGAAGTGAGACGACAAGATAAAGAACCTATTCGTGCCTTTAACAACAGATTCCAGAAAGCTCTCACAAGGCTACGAACTCCCTACGTTGTTCCAGATGCTAGGGAAAACTATTATGTAGCCTTGGACCCATTGACCGCAATGTTTGTAAGACAAGCTCATCCTACTCCGGCAGATATGAACCAAGCATACGCAAAGGCTGTGGAAGTAAGTCAAAATATGGGGCAGAACATAACTGGGCCTTCTTTGTACACAGGCTTGACGACTGCAAATAATCAGATGCAGACACTCGGGACAACATGGAATCAACAGACTCCAACATTTAATCCTGTTCCACAACCGTCTTATCAGATACAAGCACCATCTAATCAGTTAGTTCTCCATCCTGGGATACCTTTATCCCAAACTCCAGCTACACATCTTGTCTATCTCCAGAATACAGTACCAATAACGAGGACTCAAGAGGAGAAAGACAAAATGAAAGAGTTAGTAGAACAGATGAAGAGGTTATCAACTGAGGTCACCTACCTCAGAAATCAGAACAATCAAATGCAATCTATGCTAAGAAATTATCAGGCACATCCAGGTGCCAATCGAGGATATCAGAACAATCCTCCACACCATCAAGATGCCCATCAAGGACATGGCCACGATAATAGTCATGGCTATTGTAACAACAATCAGGGATACCAGAAGAGGTCCTGGAATACAGGGCCCAATAATGGAGGAGTTCCGTCACCATTGGATAACCCGCCACCTCCAGAGAACCGTCCTGCAGACAGAGTTTTCTTGGCTGAGGCCGCTATGTCAGGATGGTGTAGATTACATAATACAAACCAGCACTCAGAACTTCAATGTCATGAATTTCAAGTTGCTGCTGATATTTTCAAAGGAGAAGTAAAGAGCACAGAAGGTACTGAGAATCCTCCAACTATGGGATATGAGATTGTCCCAGTGCAAAGATACGACCAGGCTTTAATCCTAGAAGAAGTTAATGTCTCGCCTGGATACCAAAGTTACATGCCGCTATCTATTAATCACAGATTTCCGCCAGCTTCGGCAAATGGTCCCGTGGGGACGCCAGACGATCGGGTTGAAGAGGCTCAAATGTATTCAGAGGCAGTATATTCAGAAGTTCAAGATACATATTCAGAGGAGCCTTTGGGTTAGGATAATTATGTTTTTCCACCCCTCAATAACAGTGTTTTGGTAGAAGGAAGAAGAGAGGTGCAAGCTTTTTAGACGTCTGGAGGAGCACCCAAAGTATATCAAAGAACTTACCATCAGAAAGAGCCTCTGACATCCTCAATTCCTCCGAATAATTTCTCAACTCCATCGAATCCAAATGCAAGTAATAATCCAAATGTGTCAAGGGATTCTCCAGAATACAGACAATAGAATATGATGCAAAAGAGAAACGGACAACAGACTGTCCAGCAGCCAGTCCACCTAATGCAACGCCCGCAAAAGGACAATCTTCCAAGGGATGATATGAAAAGGCTAAGTTCTTATGTGTTGGATGAAGTGAAGAAGATAAAGGTTAGTCTTCCTCTATATGAGTTAATGAAGATCTCAGAAGTCAGAGATACAATTTTGGGAAGCCTATACGAGACATCCATGGTGAAAAATGCTTCCCAAGAAGCACCTAGTTCATCCAGGAATCCTCCTGTCAACACTCAGTCTCGTCCGGTACAGAGCGCAAACATGTTAGAAGAGGTGCCTCACGCACCATTTAGCACTTGGGAGACTCCACAACAATCTCAGGGTTTTGTGGGAATGGTACAAGGAGCTTCAAGCGAGCCTAACAAGCCAAAGACTAAAGACAATAGGAAAGTTCGATTCAATCTACCCACGGAGCAAAAATGAGAATAAGTGCAAAATCCAAAGGAGGTCACTCAGGGCAATCAAGTTCCATTGGACATAAAGAATGAGAAAAAGAATATTATGCCAGAGGAAAGAAAGAAACCAGTAGTATTTTATCAGGGGAAAGACGAACCCGCCCCATTCTTGGTAACAGTTAGAATTTTTGGGAAATTATTGCACAATTGTTTGATTGACTCTGGTGCTTCAAGCAAAGTCATGCCACTGAAGGTGTGTCAATGATTGGGTATAGTTCCACTTCAAACTACTAAGAAGGTGACCTAGCTAGACAAAACCGAAGTTCCAGTTATTGGAGAATTGAATAACATCCATATGCAGTTATCAGCCGATCCCCGAATTCAAAGCTGCATTGACATATCAGTAGTTGATATACCTGATGGATATGGGATGCTGCTAAGCAGATACTGGGCCAGAAAGTTGAATGGGTATATTGCAACAGATTTTTCCCATATGTGGCTTCCATGGAGAGGAGTCCCAAATCAAATCAAGATTGATAGCACACCAAGGCTTAAGTTGATGATCACAGAATACGGTGAAGGTAATGAGATAATGTTCGTAGAAACTGATTTGGGCTCATATAGGCCGGTCCAACAAGAAGTGTTAATGTTGCAGAGCTCAAATGAAGGGAAGAATCTGGAAGATACCACTGCTTCCACCGAAGTTTTAGTTGAAAGTGACTCAAGTGATAGTGAAAGTGGAGGGACGTTTGAGAACTTCAGGGATTTTGTCCTTAATAGTGTGAAACAAGAAACGAAGTTGTGTAAGGATGCCTCTATCAAGAATTTGCTACTTCCCAATTGGTGTAGGATACATGAGGCATTTCACTCCGAGATCACTTGTGCCATGTGTAAAGTGGCACTAGAACAAGTTGAAAAGCTCGTCCCATGAGCCTCAGTGCAAGAAAAATGCCAGAAGATGAATGAAGAAAAGAACGTTTTAATAGAGGAACTTGTAGAAGATGATAGAATTCAGTCAGAGATTGAAGAAAAGGTTTCAGAGGTATGTAATCAAGAGGATATGCATGTTCAGCCTCCCAGCACTCTTACAGAGAATCGAGTATGGACTTTGAGATTTGATGGATCAAAGTCGAAGAAGGGAAATGGAGCAGGATTTGAGCTCATAAGCCCGACAGGAGAAGCATACTTGGTTGCCTATAGGCTTCAATTTGCATGCACTAATAATGTCACTGAATACGAATCTTTAATTCATGGGTTGCTCCTTGCTATTCAAAAGGGAGCCAAGATTGTACACGCCTTTGGGGATTTTGACATCGTGGTTCGCCAAGTAAGGAAGCAGTACGCTTGTCACGACAAGAGATTGGGCCGCTACAAAAATAGAGTATGGGACTTGATAGAAAGCTTCGATGCATTTAATATAAAGCAAGTGTATAGGTCCAAAAACCCAGTCGCCAATTCTCTCGCGCAAGCTGCTAGTTCGTTGGAGCCTTTGGCTATGCAAGGACTGAAGAAGTTTACTGTGGAATTGGTTTCAACTCCAGCAGTCCTTGATAACATAAAGAATTTTCAAGTGTTCGATGACGATAAACAGATTTTAGATTTTCTCACATCCTCAGGTGTATTTGAAGCACATATCATTGATGAGGAGGAGACTGAAGAAGCAGAATTTGATACGGAAGGGATCCTTAATTTGAAGACAAATATTATTCCAAGAGGAATGGTTGAATTAGAAAGATTGTTTGATCCTGATAAGCTGAGTAGAAACTAGAGCACCCAAGGCAATGATTGTGAAGCTGTCAATTTAGGGACAAAAGGACAAGTAAAGAATGTTTTTATTGGGAAAGTTTGCACACCAAAAGAAAGAGAAGGCATCTTGAAGCTGATGAAAGAATTTCCAGGTGTAATAGCCTGGGGATATGAAGATCTGAAGACATATGATACATCATTGATTACACATACGATTCCATTGAAACCAGGCAGCAAGCCATTCAGACAGAGACAGAGGCCCGTGAATCCATTACTAGAGCTGTTAATTTATCAGGAGGTCAGGAAACTTCTTTCGGCTAGGATCATCATTCTAGTAAGGCACTCCACGTGGGTCGCCAATCTTGTTCCAGTTAGAAAGAACAGAGAGATAAGGTCATGTGTAGACTTCCGCAATTTGAATAGGGCCTCTGAAAAGGATAATTATCCTTTGCCTTCATTAGATGAGGTGTTACAAATAGTGAATGGTTCACAAATGATGTCCTTGGACGGTTATTCGGGATACAATCAAGTGATGGTTGAAGAAGAGGATAGATTGAAGACAACGTTCACCACAAAATGGGGAACCTTTGCATATAGGAGAATGCCTTTCGGCCTGATCAACGCCGGAGCCACTTTCCAGCAAGCCATGGACATCGCCTTTCGAGACTTGGTTGGAAAGTGCATAATTATTTACATGGACGACCTAACTGTGTTCTCAAAGATAAGAGGGGACCATGTTGAAGATTTGAGGAAGATATTTCAGAGATGCAGAAGATTTGGTGTCTCTCTGAATGCTAAGAAATGTATATTTGGTGTGATAGAGGGTAAACTATTGGGTCATGTCATCTCAGAGAAGGGTATTTCAATTGACCCTGAGCGTATTGAAGCTATCTCAAGGATTGGCTTGCCAGGTAGTCAGAAAGAATTAAGATCATTCTTCGGCAAGATCAATTTTGTTAGAAAATTTATAACTGGGTTTGCTGAGATAGTGAGGCCACTAAATGAGATGCTGAAGAAGAATGCAAAGGTTGAATGGACCCCACAGACTAGGAAGGCTTTTGATGAGATTAAGCAAGCAATAGTGGATGCCCCAGTGTTGGTCAGTCCAGATTACACAAAGCCTTTTTATCTATATTCATTTGCTTCAGAGCACACGTGTGCAACAGTGTTGACCCAAAGAACAGAAGAAAAAGATGAGCACCCAATTGCTTTTATGAGTGCTCCATTGAAGGAGGCGGAGTTGAGATATCCAAGCATTGAAAAGCAGGCATATGCTTTAGTGAAAGCCGTCAAGAAATTTAGATATTATATATTGAGAAGCAAGGTTCACGCGATTGTTCCTGATGCTACAGTGAAAACTCTATTGATGCAAAACGAATTAGGAGAAAGAAGAGGCAAGTGGGTCGCCACTTTGCAAGAGTACGATATAGAGATACAACCCATGAAATTGGTCCGAGGATAGGCTTTGGCTCAGACAATCGCAATGGTCGGTCCAGAATTAGTTCAGCAAACATATGTATTGGAAGAGGTATCTCCAGGGGAGTGGTACGACGACACAGTTTATTACTTGCTGAATCACAGATGCCCTCGCCACCTGAATCCAGTTCGATGAAGAGCCTTGAGAATGAGGAGTCAAAGGTTTATGCTCCAAGGATCAGTTCTTTACCGAAGGAATTACGAAGGGATTTATTTGAGATGCGTAGGAAAACAAGAAGCAAAGCAGTTAATGGAACACTTCCACGAGAAGTTTGGAACTGGACACTGAGAAAGTTTGGCCACCGCTCATCAAATTCTGAGGGCTGGATATTATTGGCCCACGCTCTTCAAAGACACATATGAGCACGTGAGGGCTTGTTACATCTGTCAAACAGAAGCAAATAGGGGAAGACATCCAGCTATGCCTTTGCAACCAGCGATTGAGGTTAGGCCTTTTGCCAAGTGGGGACTAGATTTCATTGGGATGATCAATCTGCCGTCTTCAGGCCAACATAGATATATCTTGACAGCGACAGACTACTGCACCAAATGGACAGAAGCTCAGGCTTTGAAGTAGTGCACGTCAGATGTGGTCATCAAGTTCCTTGCAGAGAATATCGTCACAAGATTTGGATGCCCTCATACCTTAGTCAGCGACAACGGTTCAGCCTTCTCGCTAAATTTTTCCAACTGGGCCTTTGAATATGGAATCACACTGAAATTTTCCTCTAACTACTATTCGCAAGGGAATGGACTAGCAGAGTCCACAAACAAGAATTTATTGAATGCCATTAAGAAGTTGTTGGATAAGAATCCTAAAGATTGGCACACACAGCTGAGGTTTGCTCTATGGGCAGACAGAATTAGAACAGAGTTCCTTGGGAACGTCTCCATACCACTTGGTCTACGGATTGGATCCAGTTTTTCCAGTACAACTAAGGATACCAACTCTCCAGTTCATTCAAGAATACCTCGAAGGAGAAGATCAAGTTCAAACAAGATTGTCTCAGTTGATGCACTTAGAAGAGAAAAGAGAGGAAGCACTTGAAAATTTGGCAAAGCACCAAGCAGTGGTGAAGAGATGGTTTGATAAACAAGCTAAGATTAAGTCTTTTCGGATTTCTGACTTGGTCTTATACTGGGACAAGGCCCACGAGAAGAAAGGAGATCACGATAAGTTTGACAAATTGTGGTTGGGTCCATATCAGATTTCTGAAATCCTCGAGGATAATGCATTTAGATTGCATACACTGACAGGGGAGGATGTCCCGTTGCCTATCAACGGACAGTTCTTCAAGCATTATTTCCAGTCCTAGGTTCTCTCCGAGAGCCTACTTTGTAACATAGTTAGATTAGGTTTGCTTTCCCGTTCGTTTGCTTTCTTGTTTCGTTTTTGGTTTTGGTTTGTCGCCCTTTGGGTTTTTGGTTTGGCGTTCTTCCCTTGAGTTGTCCGCTCAAGTGGTTTTGGTCTGGAATGGGCAAAGATTTTGGGGTTTCCCATTGCGAAGGGGGTGATGATGGTTTTACTTTCACAATGTGGTTTCTTTCCGTTGGAATTTGTGCAAATTTTTGAAAAGGACTAAGGTTGTTTTCCTCTTGTCATCATCCAATTTGAGATTAAACTCGTCTCGTGAGATTAACCCGTTATTGTGTCTTAGCACATGAGTCTAAAGATCCTAAATATCTTACCTATCTCCATTCTGAGTCATTTTGGTTCCTTGGGAAAGGTCTTGGCAGGTGAAAATTTTACATCTTGCTTCAGCGCCACTACAATACTCAAACCCATTGGAGGCTTCATTGCCTGCCAGCCAATTGAGGAATTGACGGAAGATCAAAAGAAAAGAGGAAAATGTGCTTAAAAGAAATATCTGAAAGACAAGAAATGAGAAAATAAAAAAAAAGAGATATTATAAAATATTGGTTTTGGGAACATGCGAGTAACTCCACCGGGGCTATGGACGCCCGGCTGGCAGTGGAGCAATATTCGTGGGAATTGTAGTGACAACCTCGTCGGGGCTATGGACGCCTGACTGGCAGCGAGGCAATGTCCCAGACGCTTTTGAAGTTAAGGTATTTATATAACCTGCTACGGCCGATTCTGGAGGTCGAAATGGTTCAAGGATGGAACGAATGCACAAACTCATAGGGTCTTGGATGAAGGTGTTCTGATCCAATATCGGATTCTTTTCCCCTTTTGAGTATGTGTCCTTTTTGTATGATGGCTTGAGGAAGATTAATTAAGGTTCAATTCTTAAAGTGTTTTTCAACACTTTCCCATGGAGTCGCCAGATGTTGTGACCTTTTCACACATCGCCCCATCGCAGATGGGAACCCCCTAAATTTTTCTCCATTCGGGTCTTTTGGCTTTGCCTTTTTGGTCTATCTCTCTCGGTCTGTTCCTTCCATTTGCTAGTGTACTTTCCGTTTGACCTGGATTTGAATTATGACTAAGTCTGAAGGGCTTTTTGAATGAATTAGGGTTTATAATTTTCATACTACTTTGAGGTCAAGTCGATTGGATAATCAACTTCTGAACTTAGCACTGCTGTTAGAACACTTCAGGTGGACTCCCTCTGAATTTTCACTGAATTCTGTCAACTTTCTATTTTTAGTGTCAATCTAGGGTTTGTTTTTTCGAGATTTTCACGTTCTGACAATGACACCACATTCTGAGCACTTTGAACTCATCACTGGCCAAATTTGAGCAGAAATGAACGACTTGCTATTTTTAGCAGTTCTGCCTTCGGAGGCAATTTCCAGGGTTTACATGTTGAATTTTCAGATGCATGCCTGGATATTCTTTGTGGGTTTTTCGAGACCTTCGTAGTAATATGACATGCAAAACAGGATAACAACTTTCAGCATTCAGCCTTCAGAGGCAAATATTAGGGTTTGCATGCAAATTTTCTCAGCGCATGTCGGCATATTCCTTCTGGGTTTTCCAAGACCTTCGTAACGATGTAACATGCAAGCAAAACTGGTCACTTTTCAAAAACTTGCTATTTTTAGCCAGTGCTTGCATGTTGAAGACTTTTCTGGGTTTTTCAAGATTTTTTGGGCAGTGTGACATGCAAAATCATCTGACAGCCAGTTGGCCACTTTTTCAACCACTTTCTATTTTTAGTAAGTACCACTCTCGCAGCTGCCCGACACTTCAGAACCACGAACTGATCGACATGCAGCAGAAACGAGGTCAAACGGAGCTCATTTGAAGAACATGCAGAAACGAGGTCAAACGAAGCTCATTTCAGGGCTAAAAATGAGGAATCAGACGTCAAAATGTCCAAAACTGAAATATCCACCATGATTAGTGTCCTTCAGGGAGTCTGCTGGCAAAATTTGAAGACAATCGGAGCACTTACTATTTTTAGTAAGGCGTTCTTGACGCAGGCTATAAATAGAAAGTCAATCTCAGGCGCCAGCGCAGACAGGCAAGTTTACCAACGAGGATCATCGCATTCAAATTTCAACTCGAACGGAGCTAAGGAAGTCTCAAAATCAAGCAGCTGCTATAAATAGTAAGTCACTCCAAAGTAGCTATAAATAGCAGGTCAACATCAAGTCTCAGTATGAATAGGTCAAACAAGTGATGAGGAACCCATGGCGCAAATTTCAAGACAAACGGAGTTGCAGAGAATGAAAAATCAGGCACTTGCTATTTTTAGCAGGTTGGCACAGAGGAATTAGGGTTTACTAAAATCAAGGGTGAAACAGGACAGTGGAGCAAATGCAGCATCCAGCCACGATCTCCACATTTCTGGCATTCAATAGATGAAATTTGAAGACATTATAAGCAGTTGCTATTTTTAGTAAGTTGCTAAAAAATAGCAGGTACAGACTGGCATCAGGCATCAGGCCCCGACAGCACGATCACACCACAAAGTTCAAAACAAGGCAAAATCAAGCCTTCTGGAGTCAAAAGTCAATTCAAAGCACGAAATTCAAGGAACTTTCTAAAAATAGAAGGTCAGGGCGAATTAGGGTTAGCAGGAGAAAATCAACCTAAATCTGGCAAAGGGCATGAAATTTGAGAAAACTGATAAATTTTCAATTCCAGCATCAAAACTTGCTTTAAAAGGCTAAAGGCGGATAAAAACTGATAAATTTTCTACTAAGGCAAAGATGAAGACTCACGAGTCAAACATGGAGTTGACCCCTCCATAGGCGCCTAGGAGCTTGAAGAATAAAATTCCATCAAAAATAAAAGCTCACATGGTGAAATGCGCCCTTGAAGCCAAGGATAGGTGGAAAATATTCTAAGTACTCAAGATTTGAAGTCCAACTGGTGAAATGCGCCCTTGAAGAAGCATCCAAATTTCTCTAAGGCACCCAAAGTGGAAGTAGCACCTTCAAAATGCGCCTTGAGAAGACAAGATGAGCCTAAAATATTCTAAGGCATGAAAATTAAAAGCTCCATGGTTGATATGCGCCCTTGAAGTGAGATGGGGTTTTAAAATATTCTAAGTGTCACGAAATTAAAAGTTGCCCATGTGATTTGCGCCTAAGGTGTAAACTTGAAGGAGGACATGTCATTTGCGCCTGGAGAGGATGAAACTTAAAAGTTTCTAAGATGTGGAAATGAAAGCAGACATCCCTAAATGCGCCCATCTTGCAAGAATTAAAAGCTTGACACATGAAATGTGCCCCCAATTAAAAGAAGCCCCTGCCAAATGCGCCCAAAGATAAGAAGGTCAAATTAGAAGCTAGACCATAGATTTGCGCCTAAGAGCTTGGAAAACAAAATTTTATCAAGTGTTTGAAATTAAAAGCTCCCCCTGTGATTTGCGCCTGACATTGAAAGACAGAGGCTAGAAACTTGCTTAAGGCAAATAAATTGAAAGTCCAGGCATTAAATTTGAAACCTTAGGTAGTCATTTGCGCCTGGGAGGAAGGAGGTGATCAAAGAGCTAAACTCTGAAATTCAAAACTCCCATATCTGATGCGGATTGAAAGCAGGGCATGCTATTTGCGCCCAGGGCCTTAATATTCTAAGTCATTTAAAAAAATGAAAGCCCAACCCCTTATTTGCGCCTTGAATAAAGAGGAAAAGTATTGATTAAATTTTGAATGTCGAAATTAAAAGACTATCATGTGAAATGCGCCCCCAATTGAAAGGAGGACCCATGATATGCGCCCTTGGAGGAAATTAAGTGTTGAAAAGTTTGCAAGTTCAAAATTGAAAGCTTAGTATCCTAAATGCGCCCAAGCCTGAAGGTGACTCAAAATTTTCCAAGTGTTCAATAGAATGAAAGTACAAGGGTTGAAATGCGCCTTCATTAGGATGGAAGTCAGGAATCTGCTCAAGTGTCCAAAATTCGAAGCTCTCCCTTGTTGATGCGCCTTGCCTTGCCTGGAGAATATGAAAATCATCTAAACGCTATAGATCTAAGCTATAATACGCGCCCAAGAAGTAAGGAGAATAGAAAAATATTCTAAGGCATCCAAATTCGAAGGAGGCTCCAGGTGCGCCTTGAAGATGGTGGAAGGTGAAATTTTCCAAATGTATAAACTGGAAGTACAAGGTCTTATATGCGCCCAAGCAAGTGGAAAGGGTAAAAGACGTCTAAGTCACTTAAAATGAATGCTTTGCCTGCCATTTGCGCCCAAGGAGGTTGATGTTAAGCCGAAATTTGTTAGGTGTTTATAATTAAAGCCCAAGCTATAATACACGCCCAGCTTTGAGGAGACTCCACAATGTTTCAAGTGTTTCGAAATTTGAAGATACTACTCCAATATGCGCCTGGACTCATGAAAACTCAGAAATAACCAAAGTGTTGAAATTAAAGACGTCTAAGCTATGAGGATTTGCGCCTTGAATAAAGAGGGGAAGTATTGATTAAATAAAAGGAGGGGGACGAAATTTCTAAATGTTAAAATTGAAAGTTCACCTTGATAAATGCACCTTGGGCTTGAAAGGGGAGAATTTAAATTTTCCTAAGGCAAATATTAAAGAAGTGACGAGTGAATATTAAAATAAAAAAATTCCTCTTGGCATGATATGCGAAAAAATCACTGGTGATTCTCTATGAAATTCGAAGGCATTTAATTTTTTTTCAAAAAAGCGAGATTGAAGATGAAAATCAAGCTAAGGCGTTGGAAGTGATAGAATTTCTCTAGGCAATTAATTTTGAAATTTGCCTAAGTCGGAGAAATAAATTAAATAAATTTAATTATTTTCCTAAGTATTAAATTAAAAGTTCCCCCTTAATTTGGACACATGAAATTTTAAAATTCGGACGATTTTAATTGTGGGGAATTTATTTCGGAGTTATTACGGACGGAAAATAAATTATGCCTAGCCATTTTTTAAAGTGTGCTGACGAATAAATTAAATTTTTATATTTTAAATATGCCATTTTAAAAGCGGTGAGATTGTTTTAAATCGAGGTAAAATGATTTTTCTCGAAATCACTTTAGTTAACTAGAAGTAACTGGCAGTCGGGAGGGAAAGTTCAAATTTAAAATGAGGAAAGAATCTCCTGGAATAGCAAATTGCTATGACGACTGTAAGACGACTGAAATATTCTCTTTTAAATTTGGAAAATTGCTAAGTCATGATGAAGAGAATTAATGGCATTTGCTAAAATAAGCACCAGCTTTCGATTATAAAAACCTCGAGGATTTTCATTTCTACTCACAAAATTCGAAGCTGAGATTTGTGCTGAAGAGTTGAGAGTGATTGTTGAGCTGTGAGTAAATTCAAAGTTGAGAGTTGCTGAAAGTGAGAGGAGGTGTTAGATTTGATTTTTCAAGGAGTTTGAATTTCTCGAGATTTGGAGTTGCTGAAGAAGCTGAAATTGCTGAAGTTGATCTATTTCTCTGAAGTCGAAATCGTTGCAAAGTTGCTGAGACTCGAAGTAAAACCTGAAGTATAAGCTGCCGAGGTTGAGAATTTTATTTCTCCAGGTTGCTGAAGGTAAGTATTTAAAGTTGCTGAGATTTAGTATTTTCAAAGTTGCTGAAACTTGAAGTGTCTTCCGAAGTTGAGAGTTGCTGAAGGCTGAAATCGTTTGATTATTTCTCTAAATGCTGGAAGTCGAAATTGCTTGAGCTTGGAGTTGTTGAGATTGCTAAATGTTTAGAATCAAATCAGAAGTAGAGAATGTTGAAACTTTCGAAGTTGCTGATTTATAACTTTCGAAGTGCTGATTTAAAATTGTTGAAACTTGCTGATTTAAAACTTTCGAAGTTGCTGATTTATAACTTTCGAAGTGCTGATTTGAAATTGTTGAAACTTGCTGATTTATAACTTTCGAAGTTGTTGATTTAAAAAATTGTTGAAAGTTGCCAAAACTTGAGGCATTTTCCGAAGTTGGGATTGCTGGAGTTAATTTCTTCCGAAGAGCTGAAAATTCTTTTGGCTGCAAAATTGTTGAAGTTCAGAATTTTATATTTCGAAGTTTATAGTTATTGAGGTTTGAAGTCGAAGTTTACTGCTAAAGCTATTAATTTATATTTATTTTGCAGCCAACTCCATTCGCCAGCCATCTCTCGTAGTTTTTATTTTAAAGTTTGAAGTGTAATGTTTGCTTCTCGTTTTGCAGATGGCTGAAGGACGAAAAGCTAATGTTGCTGGAACAAGCAAAGCTGGAGCTAAGGCTGGAAATAATGAAGCTATCAAAGAAAACGTCTCCAGGCAGGCGATCATCAAGAGTTTGAAAAAATCTTTCATTCCGGAGTCTAAGATCGTGTCAAAGTTCGGGAATGTGACTGATACCAACCTTGGGTCTTTCAACCTCGAAGCCTTCATGTGAAGGATATATGGGTAGGGTGGCAATCTTCCGTCGGAAGTATCGCGCAACATAGTGAAGAGCGGATTATATGCAGCAGCCGAGTTCCAACCAGCAGTTCGATGTCCAGAGCTGATTATGGAGTGCGCTGTAGAAACCCCTGGTTTCCCTCTGACAAAGATCTAACTGATATTTCAAGTTTTTTCTGACGTTTTAGGTTTTTGAGATTTTTTTGTGTTTTTGATGCAATATTGAGAAGGTACGAATTTGATAATAAATGCTAATAAATGGAAATAAATTCTCTAAAAATCAGATAGCTCTGGAAATGCAATACTAACAACACCAGTAACCTTGATTCAACTTTTCAAGTGATTACAATGATACCCAGAAGAAGCAATGAATTAAAGAAGAATTTTTATTGGGAAAAGAACCTGGTTTTCTGCTGGTACGGCTGAAGGTACAAATGGTACGGCAGAAATAAATGTGATCTCCTTCCTTCCTTCTGGCATGCACAAATTGTTTGACTGGTATAGGCGCCTCTTTCTGAACAAACTGGAGCCTCCAAACCAAGGCGTTGATTCCAATGTGATAAGTACGGCTCTTAAGAGGTACGGCCTGCTGGTAAAGTACGGCCTGTCAAGCTGCAATTAATACTTGTACGGCTTCAACCAAATCATAGTGTAATCCTCTGGAAAAAGGTGCGCCTAGGTTAGGAAACACTGTCTGGACACCAACACTGAAGAATCTCTGATCAAGAACAAACTCTGAAAGCTCTGTAGTTTCCTCTGAGTAAGAAAACCTCTGTAGGCAATAAATCGAGTGATATTGCACACTCTCTGAACTGCTTTCCGCTGGAGATGGCTCGTTCTCCAAGGAATCGAACGTGAAACCCTAAGTCTCAGGCTCAGACCAAAAATTGATCAATATCAAATTCAATAAACTCATAATGGCGCACTTCCCAATGCAAAAGCCTCTAATACACTGAAAAGTGCGATTCCCTTGAAAATAGGGTTTTAATGAAATATTCACGTTTTAATGTTTTAATATTTCAATAGTCCATCACTGAATATTTCAATTACTTTTAATAATGACTTTTGGCCCCTTCTGATGTTGGGCGCACCCTTCAAGAAACCACTTAAGTTATAATATTAAATTATAACTTTATATTATAAACGTTAATTAATTAATATTTAATCAATACGATCAAATATTAATATCTCCCTTATTTCTAACCCGTTTACTGATCCGTCTGATGCTGACAGACTCTGAAGTGATTCCTGATGCCACCACAGCCAAACTGCTAAAAATAGCAGTGGTCCCACACTGCCTGCCAAGAACTGCTAAAAATAGCAATTCTGCAAATGACCTCCGATCGAGCCAGAACGAAAGA
>VDFB02152093.1:0-18352 GCA_007258455.2 Sequoia sempervirens
CAATCCCTCAGCAGTAATTTGAACCCTTAGTGGGCTGGCGATGTGTAACAAACAACATGAAGATATTTACTACCATACCATGGAAATATTATGATGAGGACACTATTGGGTGGTATGAGAAAATTTAAATACATCATAAACCACCATACCATGAGAACAAAAAATGAAGGGTGTGGTATAGTGGTGAATAACCCACCATCTTTAAATACACCATAAATTGCCATATCGCGAGAAAGAAAAATGAAGGGTATGGAATAGCAAGGAATAACCCTCCATCCCATAAGGAAGATCATAAAGGCATGCAGTAGGGCGGTATGAACCACTATACCATGAAAGGATGTGACAATGCATGCAGTATGGCAGTAATCCATATGTGACCAATAATGTAAATCGTAGTACCATGGGTTAAATAAGTCAAGCTTGTGGTATAGAGGTAAGTAGACCATTAATGTAAACTGCAATATCGTGGGTTAAACAAGTCAAGATTGTAGTATATCGAGGTAAGGTGAAATGAAAAGAAGCATGTGGTATAGTGGTTTAAACCCCTTTATCCTGTGACAATTATAGAAAGTGGTGGTGATAAAGTGATATTAAATGCATGAATCACATCAACCATCCGATCTTGTAAAATCAATGGTGCATGTTCAAACTCGAACTACGAGAAAAATATTTGGTGTAAGGTTGATATAAATGTTAACATGAGTGAGCTCATAAGCCATTAAAACAAGAATTCAACATTCTCTTTGTAGTCATTTGCAAAAATTATTGTGTGGGGAGCTAGGAGTTAGACCCGAGGTTAAGCTCTGCAACCATCGTAACCCAGGTAAGTGCATAGAAATCTTGTGAATTAAGTTTTATTAGTACAATATTGTTTAGAATTATTCATTTCAAAATTATAGGAGAAGATAGTTAAACTATGAATTAAGTTTTAGGAGTACAAGATTGTTTGGAATTCTGCATTTTAGATACACCAAGAGAAGTAAGATTGTTAAACATCATGCTGCCCAAGAAAAAAGAACCTAAAACTAAAAAGGACATCATGCCACCCAAGAAGAAAGAACCCAAAACTAAAAAGGAAGAATCTACAGTTAAAAAATGATTTACACCAGTCTATCATGGATATACTCCCCGAATTAATTGAGAGAGGATTTAAGAATGTTTTTAATGATGTGGCTCATGGTTGTAGAGATTCTCTTATCCCTATCTCTGGGTGGGAACTATTTTGGTACTTTTATGATAAAAGGGAGGGAAAGATTCCAGTGTCAAATCCATGGGCATTAGATTTGGCCAAGTTAATTGTCCCAAATATTTTTATAGATGTAGATTTCATCAAAGTATTGGCTCAAAGTTATCATCCTACTATGAGGTCTGTGAGATTTCTAGATGGTTCACCATTAGTTGTGTTCACTAAAGTTGCCATCATTGAATTTTTTGACCTAAACAAACAAGTCCTAACTAATATTGACTTACAAAGAAGTAAAGAATAATATACTAGATTGAGGAAAACCCATAGAAGTGATGAAGTCCCCATTTACATGAGAAGGGGTGTGAACAATAGGGTGATTCCTATATCCCCTTCTACTACTGAACCATTTGAAGTCTCATATTTATAATTCTATTTCAAGAAAACCTACTTTTCTCTCTATCAAGTACTTGGGATAGATGTAGAAGAGAAAATTCCAGTTAGTTTAATGAGGATGGCTATGAGGATCCAAAACCCTAAGACGAACATTGAATATGATTTTGCCTCATATCTTGAGAAATCATTGCATGAAGCATTTTTGCAAGTCGGGGAAAATAGAGCCCCCATAACATTCAAGCAATATTATTTGTTGTACCATTTGATATTATACCAGAATAAAGATAGATGGACCAAAAGGATGTGTTTGGGTTAGATTGAAAAGCAAGGGAATTCACTTCCAGTGCAACTATGGTGTTATATATGGGACAACAAATGTAAGAATTCAAATTATGTCATATTCCATGAATAATTTTTGTACAGAATTATTAGAGTTCTTGGCCACCAACCACCAAGACTACACACACTTGTGCTACAATTATTAAGACCTTTGGTTTTCAAACCTGAGCAAGGTCATACTCATAACTTTGGTGATTGGTTTTTTCTACTAGATACCACATCAATCAGGATTTATGGATTCCCACATGCCCCACATATAATGCCAAAGTTTGTCCCCCTTCGATTAGCCTTTTTAGAGTTCATGTGGAAGATTCCATGGATGGAAAAGGATGTCATGAGTGAACAAAGGAAGGGTACATTTCTACCCAATTTGACATGTTGGGAACTATTAGTGGGATCAGGGGGATTTTGAAGAGTTTTAAAATTATCTAAAATCAAGGCACTCTTTACAATATAGAAAGGAAACAACTTTTGATCCTAAGGGTCACATGAATTTTTCAAGACACACCATCCTTACCAAGGCTATGGTTACTCACTAGATTGACTATGAAGAAGATGTAATAAAAAATTGTGTTACTCCTCAACAGGCATATGTCAGGATGAGAAAATGGGAAATTATGAAAAGGTTTGAGGAAGAAAGAAAGATGAAGCACAATGATTTCTTGGGTTATTTCATAGAGGAAACAAATCCTGTCAAGAGGACTGATATAATAATTAATAAGTTTCATGAATTAATTAAGACTATAGCTTAGCTATGGGTGACCTTTCCAGATTCTCTTCCAAAAGGCTGAGTGGTATTGTAATTACAAAACCAACTCTAGATACTATTTTAGTATGTCATGCTTCTCCAGGATCACCTCCTAAACAACCACCTTTAAAAAAAAAAGACACAAGAGATAGAGCCACTTATTTCCTATAAAAAAGCGAGGAGGTTGGAGATATAGAAGAAATAGTTAATGTGTTAAGGCATTTCAAGGATGATGGTGAAGTGGAATAACCTATGCCTAAAACTAAAGCCCACAAGCCTAAAGCTAGAGCCGATATTGAGGTACAAGAAGAAAGAGAAATGTATGAGGATGATAAGGTAGTTGCAGCTTGCAAGTTCTTGGAAGATGATGAATTTATCAAAACCCCTGAATTTAAATAATTTTGGATTAAGATGAAAATGAGAGAGTTTGAAGCAAGGGTTGAAATAAATAAGATGGGAGCTAAGGGATCCTAGAATGACCAGATAACAGCCCAAACTTTTAATGAATTAAGCATTGATAATATTGATGTCAACCCCTAAGAGGCTAAAGAGATGGTTTTGAAAAGTAATATACTTATTGTCTCTGGTATGGAATTATAGAAAACGTTTTTACTTGATCAAGTGAGAACACAAGAGGACCCAATTTTATGATTGTTGAGTTTTCCTCAGATGAAGGGGTAAGTGGCATATGGTATAACCCTAGGATTGAAACCTTGGCATTTTGGGCCAAACAAAAGAGTACACAAAAAAAAAGGTTACTAGATGTAGTGCAAGAAATGAAAGGGAAAACTATGATGAAAACATTAAAATATGCATCTCCTCTAGAAGCTACAACCATGACAATGCATTAATGTTCACCTGAGCTATAGTTAAAGAGATGGAAGCTAGATTGGGAGAGTACGAAAATGAACAATTTTTTTTAAATGATGAAGTCAATAAATTGTTCATGGAAAATTTGAAGTTGAAGGAACAATTGAAAAGAGAAAGCCCCTCACATAACAAGGAAATAATGTTATACCAACATCCTCCTACTCCATCAGTTCATATAGAAAGTGCTTATACTGAACAAGTGAGCATTCTTAGAAAAGAGATTGAAGAGTTAAAGAAATTCAACAATGAGGTTAATGAAGGAGTGAATAAGAAAATCTATAATGTTTTAGAGAAGGTCCTCGAGCATAGGATGAAGCTAATTGTGGATAAGTTGGAAAGTGTGTATGATTGCTATAGCTCACTGACATAGGAAATTGATCAGATGAAAACACATCTACCCATACTGGATCCCCTTTTTAAGAACTGGAAACTCATACACCACACATTGGTAACCTTGTGCAGAATATTACAAAGGAGTACTGATGCTACTACAACATTAAAACCTACAAAGGAGATAACCAAAATAGTTATAGATGAATTCCAATATATGCAAGGAGAGGACCAAAAGATCAGAACAAGAATAGATTCATTTCATACTCTGAATCAATGGTTTGTGCCAAAACTATTGAAATATGATGACCACTTGAAGGACCTCAATGAATGGAAGAGTGAATTTGGCTAGATTGTTCCACAGTGCATCACTCACATACAAAAGGATGGTGAGTTGATTCTTGACAAGTTCGACTTAATCATGGATGGAGTAATAGCATTGGATGCTAGATATTCTAAGATTATCATGGATGGCAGGGCGTTACTAGATAGCCGATGGAAGATTCACCTTGAAAATATATTGAAAATTCTAGAATACAAATGGCCACATGATTATATAGTGTACAAGTGGGAGAAAAGGTATATGGGTCCTCCCCCCAAATAGCAGGCCTTGGGGTTGTCATAGTGGGAGAACCACACATTTAGATACACTAATATGGAGAAAGGACCTTGAATAGATCTTTAGTGATCACAGGTGCCTTACAAAGATTAATGGAATACAGTATCACGAGTGTTGTAGACTTCATTAATTATCAAATTTCTTTGTTTTACGTTTTAAGAAAAAATAATGTTTAGTTTAGTTTATACAAAGAGGCATGAATTTTGAAAAATATTGGATATTTTGTAATAGTCTAAAGCTTGTTGCTTCTCTTATAAAAGAGAAACCATGAAAAAATTTTGATATCATCATCATAGGAATTTATAGGAACATATATGAGGAGACTTATGTTATATTGTAATATCTATTTGAAGCAATCAATGGACAAGAATATTTAATCTAGTGCTCGAATTATGATCTCAATTATTTGTTGATAATACTATGTATGATTGGATTTTTTATGTATTTTAGGTTGGAATATAGGGATATATTATGGTATCAATTATTTTTTCATAATCATCTGCATTGCACACATCTTTCAAACTCAAAGAATTACTTCACATTGCATAACTAATAACTAGATGCTGATAAATGACAAAATTTCAATTACAATATAGTTTTTACAAATTCAACCTAAGGAGTTATGCAATTAATTCACATTCCATAACTAATAACTAGGAGCAATTTCCAATTGCATTTGCTTTTCATGGACATTTCTTTGAGGCATTTTTTCAAATAGTTCATTGCTTTGTCTATGCTACTACATTTTTAATACATATCAAATCTACCAAAGCATTTGATCAAATAGGTCACTGCCTTATTGCTATGGCTAAAAGCCTAAAACAAGTGCTTTATGAAGAAATTAAGAAACCCAACTTTACAGACCCCAAGAATCACCTACATGCAATAACCTATCACACAGAAAGAAAGATGTACAAAACAACAAAAATGCTCTGCAAGCCTCAAGCTGAAAAATGCATTAAGAGAAATGAATAATTATAATGAGATCAATACTTAAGAAGGAGATCAAACCCTAAAATGAAACCCTAGTGTGCATAGTTAATAATTAATTATTAATGTGCCTAAGTTTAGCTTAAGTAAACCTAAAGTGATAAGTGACTTAATTAATTAACCAATATGATTAAATTAATTAAGTGAAATGACTTATTACGCTAACACCCCCTTAAGATGAACTTAGGGAGTAGCTAAAACACTAGGAAAAGATGCATAAAAGTAAAGATGGGTCCCAACAACAAGGCCTAATCAGGTACCCATTTACAAATGCAGTGAATGAGGTAGAGAAGAAAACCTAGTGGGAAAAACCCCCCTATAATGAGATGACCTGCTACAAAGAAGCACTGGAACGTAAATCCAACAAGCAAGCAAAGATACTTTTGTTTACTACTGAAACCAAATGAGAATCACTAATTGACTCAAGGAATCATGATAAAGAAACAGTAGACCCGATGCCATAGAACACTAGAAAACTCATAAACTAGAAAAACCCTAGAATCTATGAAGTAGTAGTAGATTATTGAATGATGTAATACTGAAATGAAGTGCAAAGATTCAAGTTGTACCCTCCTCAGCTTCACACAAAAATGTCCATGATCTCAGACTTTGATGTTGTTTTTTCCATGGCTTTGTGTGGACTTATTTTATGAATGATGGTGTGTGTTAGAATAATATGATATATTACGATGCTTTGGTGTGTGGAAATGTGAAAAGTATTTACTTTTGAAATTATGAATGCATTTTATTTTGACAATATGCAAGATAGAACAAAATAGAAGTATTGATTTAATTATTGCTTTGATTTATATCTCTATATCGGTTACTAATACAATTTCGTTGTTGCGTGCCTGAGTGCACTTGAGTTGCAGGTGGTCGAAGACCAAAAGTGTGATTGAGGAAAGAAGGCTAGCTTCCCAACAGGGTAAAAGAGGAAGAACTCTCAGTCACACACACAACACCTAGAATCATATAGTTGCATTTAGGCAATGTCTATTCTAAATGGATTGCTTTGAATTATTTGCAAAATAAATAATAAATGGATAAAATAAATAAATAATAAAATAATAACATAAATGTAATTTAATTATTAATTGTAGCTTTAAAGGATTTATGGTTTTAATTCTATTTAAATAATGAATTAATTACAAGTTAGATGGAATACTTGTTTAAGGAGTGAGTATTTTTAAATTACCTTCTAAATCTTTTGTGCAAGAAATTGTGAATGATTTCTTATATTTTTCCTATTTATAAATTTGAAATTTAAAATACATATATATTTCTTAATTATATTTATTTTAAATTACAAGATTAGGGTTAAATGAGAGAAAGGAAATTAATATTAAATAGGAAAAAGGCATTCCCGAAAAAGCAACGGTTCTTGAAATGGCTTCTTGAAAACACTTTCCTCTGCAAGTTTGTTTTGGTTATTTTAATGGCTGCTAAGAAGATGTTTCATCTGTCAATTTAGAAGGATTGGAAGGAATCTTTGGAGAATTAAAAAGGAAATTAAGTAATCAGGAAGGCAGGGAAGGAGGAGAACTTTTCCAGATAACCCAGCTCAGGAGGAGGCAAAAAGGAATTTTGAACATTTTCAGTTGGAGGCTTTTAACCAGGTTTTTCATTCTCTCTTTCTCTTGTTGAGTTATAGAAAACAGCTTAAGAAAATGATTGCAAGAATTAGTGGAATTGTTTGCAAACAATATTTAATTTATGGGAGAACTTTATCTATCTGCTCTGCTAATTTCAATCCAAATTGTCTATGTAAATCTGGAGTTTTCCCTCTTTGCATTCTGTATATTGGAATTCTGCTCTTTATTGATGAAATAATTGTGAATAGAGGAATGTTTTCAAGTACTCGTTTTTGTTTTGTGCACACCAATATTTCTATATATATATATATAACTGGGAAAGATTGTTCTTCATTTTTCCTGTGAAGAATTCAAAAATTCTGAATGAATGATCTATAGGTTTTCGCAGAAAAATATCACTGTGAGCCATTTTTTTTGTTTTGTTGTATGGGGAGGGAGTTAACCCCAGCCCCGTCCCAAGGGAAGGGACAGCGCTGTGGGGAGGCCCACGCCCTCCACAGGCCGCGACCTGTGGAGGGGGCGCGGCCTCCTCACAGCCCGTGCCCTCCCTATGGGTGAGGCGAGTCCTCCATCCTCCCTTTGGGGAGCTAAACACTACCAGAAACCTTGTAATTTTTGCTTCTTTCTATGTGTACAGTAGTAAAACGTGAGAGTAATTATGTATATGTAAATCTGTATTTATATATATATATACACAGCTGTGTAAATATATATATATATACATAAATATATAAATAAGTAGATTATATTCAGTCATGCATGCCTCAGAAATAGATTTATACAACCCTATGAAACATTGAAACTTCAAAAGTATTTGTGATGCTGGGAATGCATTAATGAAGTCTTTGTGTCATGCAAATCTGAAGTCCTTCATTTGGAAAATATGTATAAACTTTCTCACAGTTGTAGATATTCAGATTAAATATATTATGTATATGAACTTACAGTAAAATATATAGATGTCAATATGCAAACCTCTGTTTTGTCAATAAATAGTAGCAATTTTGGTGTTTAATTCTTTCATTTCTGACTGAGTTCTTTAGTAGGAATGATAAATTTGCATGTTTATATATATATATATACACATAGATTCAAAAATGTCAAAATATAACCATGTAACTCAATGAACACTGTTTTTCTTTTATTTGAAATACTATTTCAGCCAGTGGTAATACCCTAAAAATACCATGATGTACATACATTTTTACATTTGAAAACCAAACTTGAACAAGAACACTCAAGAGAGTAGCTTGGAGTGAGAACATATTTCTTTACTAAATAGAAGAAAATATGCTGAGAAAAGAGCAGATTTTATTTTAATACTGAAACTTTACAACCTATTCTTTTGTTCAAACATGTTAAAATGGAACTCAAGAGATGCTTTGAAACTCTCTTTTGAAATCTACGTATGAATGGAAATCAGTTTGATAAACATTTTATGAATATGGATAAATGAAGGAAATTCTTTTTAGAATCAATGAAATGCATGAAGCATATAAGGAAAATGCATAACTTTCTATTTTTGCACTTTATTATACTATATTTTGGTAACTTCTGGGACAGGATGCCAAAGGTGGATCCACAGAGACGGTAGTTTTACCTTTTTTGAAACTACCACTTGTTTTTATTTATGCTTGGCCAAGCACTTGTACCATTGAAATAGATGGATTTGTTTTAAAAGCCTAGAAATATATGTATTTGAGTCTCTGCCACCTCCTATTGCAAGAAATATGTTTTCTCATGTTAGAAATGCATATAGGCACCAGGCATGCATCGAGAGTTCCCTCCTATTTTATTGTGTCAGGTTGCTAGGCTCCTTATGCAGGGCCGGGGATTTCTTCGAGTTAGGAAGGAACTCAGGGAAGTCATGTACTTCGTGGTTGGGCAGAAAAGGTGCCTTAATCACACTCTTGGCCCCAACTCACAAGAAGACTGATGGTGTCATGGCAGTTGGAGGATCAGAGTTTTTATTTTACTATTGATGTACTTGTGTATCCTACTGGAATGGCTTGTAAAGCCCATTGTAAAATGTAATTGTATTTGACACTTGTTACTACAACATTGAAATAGATGTGCTATTAAGATTTTGATGTAACATTGATACAAATGTATTTATTGAAGTTATTGATCTCACTTGAATGTGAATAATTATTTATTGGTTTATTGATCTCTTTTGAGCATGGATGAATATATATATATATATGAACATGCACTGATATACTTTGGCCATGTGTTTAATCATGAAGAAATACAATGTTGTTATTTATTTACATGAAATGAAATTTTATTAACTCTTTTGCATAGAGTTTACTTTGACAACTCTTATTAATGGCATTATTTACTTGTAAACCTTTTAAAGTGAAATGAACTTTTTAAAATGCTTTTTTGAAAAATTGAAACAAGTTGCGGATAGACAAAAAAGTCTAGCAGACAAGAACCGAAGTTTCAAGCAGTTCTCTGCAGGAGATAAGGTCTTTTTGAGGGTTCGGCCGCACAAGAGTTCAATCTCTTTCGGAAAGAACTCTAAGTTGGCCCCTAGGTTTGTTGGGCCCTTTGATGTTTTGGAGGTAGTGAATCCAGTTGCTTACAGGCTTGCTCTGCCACCAGCTCTATCTCGGATACATAATGTATTTCATGTCTCAGTACTTAAGCCCTACCATCCAGATATTGTTCATATCCTTGATTGGCGTGCATTGCAAGTTCAGGATCCAGGGCTGATTCAAGTGGAGCCCGTCAGGATTCTGGAAGAGTGCAATGTTAAGTTGCGGAATAGGGACATTATGCAGTACAGGGTCTAGTGGGACCAGTATTCAGTGGATAATGCCACCTGGGAGAATGTTGAGGATATAGATAGAGTCTTTCCTCATTTGAGATCTTAGCATACTCTTATTTTCTTTCATGTAGAGACTTATGATATACTGGTATCTCAATTTTGTTGTGTGATTTTCTTTTAGACATCGAGACGATGTCTCTTCCAAGTGGGGAAGGATGTCACGTCTCAGACTTTGATGTTGTTTTTCCCATGACTTTGTGTGGATTTATTTTATGAAAGATGGTGTGTGCTAGAGTAATATGATATATTACGATGCTTTGGTGTGTGGAAATGTGAAAAGTATTTACTTTTGAAATTATGAATGCATTTTATTTTGAAAATATGCAAGATAGAACAAAATAGAAGTATTGATTTAATTATTGCTTTGATTTATATCTCTATATTGGTTACTAATACAATTTCGTTGTTGCGTGCCTGAGTGCACTTGAGTTGCAGGTGGTCGAAGACCAAGAGTGTGATTGAGGAAAGAAGGCTAGCTTCCCGACAGGGTAAAAGAGGAAGAACTCTCGGTCACACACACAACACCTAGAATCATATAGTTGCATTTAGGCAATGTCTATTCTAAATGGATTGCTTTGAATTATTTGCAAAATAAATAATAAATGGATAAAATAAATAAATAATAAAATAATAACATAAATGTAATTTAATTATTAATTGTAGCTTTAAAGGATTTATGGTTTTAATTCTATTTAAATTGTGATATTTAAATAATGAATTAATTACAAGTTAGATGGAATACTTGTTTAAGGAGTGAGTATTTTTAAATTACCTTCTAAATCTTTTGTGCAAGAAATTGTGAATGATTTCTTATATTTTTCCTATTTATAAATTTGAAATTTAAAATGCATATATTTCTTAATTATATTTATTTTAAATTACAAGATTAGGGTTAAATGAGAGAAAGGAAATTAATATTAAATAGGAAAAAGGCATTCCCGGAAAGGCAACGGTTCTTGAAATGGCTTCTTGAAAACACTTTCCTCTGCAAGTTTGTTTTGGTTATTTTAATGGCTGCCAAGAAGATGTTTCATCTGCCAATTTAGAAGGATTGGAAGGAATCTTTGGAGAATTAAAAAGGAAATGAAGCAATCAGGAAGGCAGTGAAGGAGGAGAACTTTTCCAGATAACCCAGCTCAGGAGGAGGCAGAAAGGAATTTTGAACATTTTCAGTTGGAGGCTTTTAACCAAGTTTTTCATTCTCTCTTTCTCTTGTTGAGTTATAGAAAACAACTTAAGAAAATGATTGCAAGAATTAGTGGAATTGTTTGCAAACAATATTTAATTTATGGGAGAACTTTATCTGTCTGCTTTGCTAATTTCAATCCAAATTGTCTATGTAAATATGGATTTTTCCCTCTTTGCATTCTGTATATTGGAATTCTTCTCTTTATTGATAAAATAACTGTGAATAGAGGAATGTTTTCAAGTACTCATTTTTGTTTTGTGCACACCAATATTTCCATATATATATACATATATATATATACATATATAACTGGGAAAGATTGTTCTTCATTTTTCCTGTGAAGAATTCAAAAATTCTGAATGAATGATCCGTAGGTTTTTGCAGAAAAATATCACTATGAGCCATTTTTTTGTTTTGTTGAATGGGGAGGGAGTTAACCCCAGCCCTGTCCCAAGGGAAGGGACGGCACTGTGGGGAGGCCCGCGCCCTCCTCACAGCCCACGCCCTCCCTATGGGTGAGGCAAGTCCTCCATCCTCCCTTTGGGGAGCTAAACACTACTAGAAACCTTGTAATTTTTGCTTCTTTCTGTGTGTGCAGTAGTAAAACGTGAGAGTAATTATGTATATGTAAATCTATATTTATATATATATACACAGCTGTGTAAATATATATATATATATATATATATATATATATATACAGAAATATATAAATAAGTAGATTATATTCAGTCATGCATGCCTCATAAATAGATATATATAACCCTATGTAACATTGAAAACTTTAGAAACTTGTATTTGTGATGCTGGGAATGCATCAATGAAGTATTTGTGTCATGCAAATCTAAAATCTTTCATTTGAAAAATATATATAAACATTCTCACAGTTGTTGACATTCAGATTAAATTCATACTATATAAGAACTTCCAGTAAAACACACAGATGTCAACATGCAAACCTCTGTTTTGTCAGAAAATAGTAGCAATTTTGGTGTTTAATTTTGTCAAATCTGACTAAGTTCTTTAATATGAATGATAAAATGCATGTTTATATATATATACATAGATTCAAATATGTCAAAGTATGAATATATATATATATATATATATATATATATATATAAATATATAACCATGTAAGTCAATGAAAACTATTTTTATATTAGAAATATTGTTTCAGCCAGTGGCAATGCACTGAAAAATACCATGATGTACATACATTTTTACATTTGAAAACCAAACTTGAACAAAGAACACTCAAGAGAGTAGCTTGGAGTGAGAACAAATTTCTTTACTAAACAGAAGAAAATATGCTGAGAAAAGAGCAGATTTTATTTTAATACTGAAACTTTACAACCTATTCTTTTGTTCAAACATGTTAAAATGGAACTCAAAAGATGTTTTGAAACTCTCTTTTGAAATCTAAGTATGAATGGAAATTAGTTTGATAAACATTTTATGAATATGGAAAAAGAAGGAAATTCTTTTTAGAATCAATGAAATGCATGAAGCATATAAGGAAAATGCATAATTTTCTGTTTTTGCACTTTTTACTGTATTTTGGTAACTTTCGGGACAGGATGCCGAAGGTGGATCCATAGAGACGGTAGTTTTACCTTTTCTGAAACTACCACTTGTTTTTATTTATGCTTGGCCAAGCACTTGTACCATTGAAATAGATGGATTTGTTTTAAAAGCCTAGAAATATATGTATTTTGGTCTCTGCCACCTCCTGTTGCAAGAAATATGTTTTCTCATGTTAGAAATGCATATAGGCACCAGGCATGCATCGAGAGTTCCCTCCTGTTTTACTATGTCAGGTTGCTAGGCTCCTTATGCAGGGCCGGGGATTTCTTCGAGTTAGGAAGGAACCCAGGGAAGTCATGTACTTCGTGGTTGGGCGGAAAAGGCGCCTTAATCACACTCTTGGCCCCAACTCGCAAGAAGACCGATGGTGTCACGGCGGTTGGAGGATCAGAGATTTTATTTTACTATTGATGTACTTGTGTATCCTACTGGAATGGCTTGTAAGCCCATTGTAAAATGTAATTGTATTTGACACTTGTTACTGCAACATTGAAATAGATGTGCTATTAAGATTTTGATGTAACATTGATGCAAATGTATCTATTGAAGTTATTGATCTCACTTGAATGTGAATAATTATTTATTGGTTTATAAATCTCTTTTGAGCATGGATGAATATATATATGAACATGCATTGATATACTTTGGCCAAGTATTTAAACATGATGAAATACAATGTTGTTATTTATTTACATGAAATGAAATTTTATTAACTCTTTTGCATAGAGTTTACTTTGGCAACTCTTATTAATGGTATTATTGACTTGTAAACCTTTCAAAGCGAAACGAACTTTTTAAAATGCTTTTGCTCATCTCGTTGCTTATTCTCCATTGGTTAATCCATGTCATCAAAGCATTGATGTGTCCACAACCATCAAGAACAATATCTCCAATGTCAAGTAGTTAGATATCAAGATCAACCACATCAACAAATCCAACCCCCACATCTTGAAGATCAATCACAAGTCTCACAAGGTAACAAAAGAAAATACACACCACTAGGGAGACCAATCAAATTAATCCTAGAAAAATTGGTACAAAAAAATATCATCAAGCTCCCCGTCTATGGGAACTATCAAGAACCCCTAGTTAAACCACCAAGGTATAATGAGGAGCACCATTGTGATTTTTAGAAAACAAAGGGACACACAACATCAAGTTGTATTCAACTCAAAAATATCATCCAAGACCTCATCGACCAAAGGATAATCACTATTGGGGATAATGATGAACATTCAACCTCTGGTGATAGCATTGACAATCTCCCCACCACAATTAAGTTGGAAAGCAATGGATCAAGATTCATCCATCACTGAAAGCACCTTAAAGTTGTGGCTCATCATCCAATGATAAAATCGACATATGTCAAGAGTCACTTTTGAATCACGATCAAAATCCACCAACAAAACTTGACAATGAGCCAATTCAAGAAATATCAACATCACTTGACTCTATGGTTGAAGACATTCACAATCTTCTTTGCCAATAATTGTTGAAAACAATGATCAAGACCTCTCCATCAAGAGCACCTCGAAGATGTATTTATCACATCGCGGTTGCCATCAATGCCAAAGGGAGATTGTTGATGGTTTTATTTTTTGCCGATATGTGGTTTTCATTGATGTCAACATAATTAACATTGTTGCATTAGAAGCTATATATGTCGAGGATATTGAGAAAATTGTAATAAGAAGTGCTATAGGTTGTTAGTGGTGAAGTGAAGTTCAGTCTATTGGTGAGATTAGTACGTTGATGATCAGAGGTTGCAGACTAAAGGGTTTCTTGTTGAGTATATCTATTTTATCCACATAAATTTTAGACTGCGTGAAAGATTTTGATCTATTATGAAGATTTGTATTCCCGGCTAATTTTTCTCATACTTCAGCTTTGTGTTTTGAATGAAGATCATGTGATTTCAAAGTTCAATTGTTGTGGATGCTTCTCTAATGTTTCTCGATGCTTGTGGATGTTTCTAGTTTGTTCCCTATTTGTGTTGCATCCGCATTGATCGTTGTGCTCGTGATTCAAGATTTTCTCTTGCGTGTTCATGTTTTTCATGTTCTTGGCCGACAAGGTGTTGAAATATGTTGTGGATCTTTGAGGAGTAATTAATTGAAGTGGTTTATGTTTGAGGATGTTATTTTCGGTCTTCACTATGTTGTGGCCAACCTTGGTTGATTCACATGAATAATCTTTATTGATTTGGGCCAACTATTTATATTCATTTTATTATTTCTTTAGAGTCGACTTATAGTGATGTAATTTCTTGTTGCAGATATATAAGAGCGATTGTTTTATCATTTGAAGGTATGTGTGTGCAAAGTGTATGAGTCCTATGTGTGAATAAAGTTTGGATCATTGAAGACAGAGCAAAGAGAAAAGAAGAGTGAAGAAGAGTGAAGAAGTGTTCATGCGCTTAACTGGAATTGTAACTAGGGATTAGCAGATGCTATTTTCTCAATTCAAAGTCTGATGGATTTAATTAGAGCCTTTCTGTAATACAGTGTGTCTTCCTTTGGGCAGTAAGCCTATTTTGTATTTGAGCAGTGAGCTCTAGGTAGTGTGCCTGAATGCATGTGCATTCCCCATTCATATTCTCTTATACTTTTAACAGGGTATAATCTTGTGGACTGACCTCCACCGTGGTTTTTCCCCTAACAGGGTTTCCACGTAAAAATCTTGGTGTTATGTGTGATTTTGATGTGTTTTTCATTTATGCTTTCATGATTAATGATCAGATCTGAGAATAAGGTTAATAAGTTGAATA
Organism: Sequoia sempervirens; assembly: GCA_007258455.2. Taxonomy (NCBI): domain Eukaryota; kingdom Viridiplantae; phylum Streptophyta; class Pinopsida; order Cupressales; family Cupressaceae; genus Sequoia; species Sequoia sempervirens. The sequence continues at coordinate 15,444 of VDFB02152093.1, forward strand.
AGTTTGGAATTTGGTGACAACTGATTCACCCCCCTTTCAGTTGTCTACCCTTGAGTTGCCAACACAACCTGCCCAATTTGTGTCTGTATATGCACTTAAGGATAAATCAATATCCCTATGATACCATAAACCAAAATTTGGAGTGCCCTACAAGTATCTAAATATCCTTTTAATTGTTTCAATACGTGACTCTTTGGGATCTTCTCAAAATCTTTCCACAAGACAAACTGCATGCATGATATCCGATCTAGTAGCAATAAGATATAGCAGTCCACCAATCATTGATTTGTACTTGCTCTGATCAACCTTAGGAGATTCATCTTTTTTACTCAACTTACAACCTATAACCATATGAGTACACACTGGTTTAGAATCCTCCATTCCAAACTTCTTCAACAAATTGACTGAGAAATGAAAATACCTTTTTCTAATTGACTGAGAAATGAAAATACCTTTTTCTAATTGACTGATTTATAATCCAAGAAATTCATCTCCCCACACATTGACATCTCAAACTCTTTATGCATATCCTTTGTAAACCTCTTGCAGATACCTTCATTTCTTCTAAAGATAATGTCATTCACATACACTACCACAGCCAAGATTTGTTCTCCTTCAACCTTGAAGTAAAGATTGCTATCTGCAATACCTTTTCTAAATCCTTGCTACAATAAGTTCTTATCCAACCTCACATACCAAGCTCTAGGAGCCTATTTGAGTCCATACAATGTTTTCTTCAACCTGCAGACCATATCAACATCTTCTAATAACTTAAATCCTTCTGATTGTTCAATGTACACTTTTTCTTCTAACTCACCATTCAAGAATGCAGACTTGACATCCATCTGATATTTCTTGAAGTATTTATGTACTACAAACGCCAAAAAAATTCTAATGGCTTCCATCCTTGCCATCTGAGAAAAAGTCTCTTCAAAATCTATTCCTTCCACTTGTGAGTGGCCCTTACACACAAGTCTAGCCTTATTTCTAAAAACTTTTCCATCCCCATTCGACTTGTTTCTGAAAACCCACTTAGTTCCTATCACCTTTTTATTTGGAGGTCTTGGGACTAGTTCCCAAGTCTAATTCTTCTCAATTGTTTCCAACTCTTCTTTCATAGCCTTGATCCAATTCTCATATTTGCATGCCTCAGTTACTATTTTAGGTTCCACTTCTAAAAGTAAACAAAAGTTTACCCATTCCTCTATCAAAGTAGCCCTTCTTCTTTTCAACACACATTCACTCTTATCTCCAATGGTCTAATATTCACAATGATTCTTCTACACATACTTAGGAGTCTTAGGGATATTTTTTGGAGCTTCGTCCTCTTCAACTATCATCTCTTTTTCTTTTTCTTCTTCCTTTTCTTCTTCATTGCAAGGGAGTTCATCAAATTCATATCCTTCTATGAACACAAAACTTTGATATGGTTCTTCATCCACTTTGATACTTACACTTTCAACAATATTCTTCAACATTTTATTATAGCACTAGTAAGATTTGCTTCTTGTAGAGTATCCAAGGAAGATTCCTTCATCAGATCTTGCATTAAACTTTTCTAAGTTTTCTTCATCTCTTCTAATATAGAATTTATTTTCAAACACCTTGAAATATTTCACAATAGGAGGTTTTCCATACCATAACTCATAGGGAGTCTTTGAACTGTTCACTCTTGCTTGACCTCTATTAAGAATGTAGACTATAGTGTGAATTGCTTCTCTCCAATAGACATTCGCTAGACTTTCTTCCTTCATCATTGTTCTAGATGTCTCTTGAACTGTCCTATTCTTTCTCTCCACAACTCCATTCTACTGAGGATTCTTAGGAGTTGACAAATGACTCTTTATTCTATGATCTTCACAAAAACTATTAAACTCATTGGAGGTGAACTCACCACCTGTGTCAGACCTCAAGCACTTGATTTTTTAGATCCATTTCAATCTCAACCATAGACTTAAATGCTTTAAACTTATCTAGGGCTTCTAATTTTTCTTTGAGAAATGTCACCCAAGTTATTCTAGAATAATCATCAATCAACAACATAAAATACTTGTCACCATGGCAGATGGTTAGTGCTCCCCTAAGGATTTGTGACATGGTTTAATCACCTCCCATGGATCTATTAACTCTGGCAGTTGTATCGGACATTAACAGGTCAACCTTTTGGTGCAACAAAAATTGTGGGACCAAAAATTGGTATCAGATACAAAGGTTTTGGGTTCAAATTCCCTTGGGTAATGTTGAGGGGCAGATTGTTGGCAAATGATCAACGCTCTCCTCGAGATTTGTGACATGGCTCAACCACCTCCCATGGATCTGTTAACTCTAGTGGTTGTATCCGACATTAACAAGTCAATCTTTGTGCCGCGTATCACCTGGATTTGCACCCTGCTGAAAGTAAACTCAACAATCCAGTGTAACATGGGAAGACCTCTAAAGCTATGGGTCACTTGTAGGCAGTGTTCAACCTCTGGAGAAGGTTGGCTTCCTTTGGTGTCACCTAACTACTGATTCTGTAAAGGGAAAGGGAGAAGGAATGCATAAAATAAAGCTAAATCCTAAGGTGATACATCGAACTGACAAGAGCAACGAGACACTCAGGTTACACTTGAATACTGGTGATGGACATGGGACTGCACAACAAGATTCTGTAGATTATGCATACAAACAGGTTTGACATGCACAAACTTTCAAGAAGGAAAAGCAGATTTTCACAAATTAAAAGCTAATGTGCAATTGAATAAACACAGTTTGTAACTTACATAGTACTACTTTTGCAAAGAAAGGCATGCTAACATGAAACAAAAGCTATAAGGAAAAGAAAGATTTCACTAAGTAGCTCGATGAATCACTTAAAAATGCACAATACTTCACAAGAACCAGAAGGAAAAAATGAACCATCAATGGTA
>VDFB02152097.1:0-23309 GCA_007258455.2 Sequoia sempervirens
TGAATAGTTAAATTCAGCAATCTGTTGAAACATGGAATGATCCTCAGGCCTGTGGGTTGCCTAATTTTGAGGATCAATCTCCAGAGAGGGCTGGTTCCCTGATGAAAACCTCCTAAAACTGACTAAATTGGCTGGGAAAGAGATAGAAAGCTTGCTTGAATTGAAATCCTAAAGCTACAGGAAAGTGATTGCACCAAAATTATGTGATTCTATTCACTATCTTAAACCTATAATCAGCTGCAATAAAGTCCTAAATTTATTTCACAATTCAATTAAGATCATGAAATTCACCAATATTTCACATGTAGGTTTGAAGTTTCAATGTTTGTAAGAGGAAAACTAGATTTTCATAGATACAAATGACTGAAATCTTTGTTAAACATAGCATGCAACTTGAATTATAACATGAAATCTTCTTGTTTTTTAAAGCATCAATGAGACAAAACAAAGGATTCAAGATAAAATCACAGTGTTTAAATCGAATCATTCATATGACAATAAAACTCAAGAAAGTATTGAGAAGGAAACACTATACTGAATATAAACTCTATTACAATGCTTGAATAATAAAAAGCCGAGTTACAATGCCTCACTGCTGTATGTGTAAGCAGGAAAAAGAACTAGCATGAAAAAGATAAACTTTTTCAATATATACAATGAGAATGCACTTCAAAGTGCATGAACAAGTAACTGAAATTCAATTTCAGTGAGAAAGTGATAACTCCAAGGTGAAATCCGAGCAGAAGCAAAAATACCTGAAAATAAGGTTCAAACTCATGCAAAAATGAGTGAACTCAATCTCGAACTTGCAGTCATAAAGCATGCAACTGATTTGTAACTCAAATTGAACTGGAAACCTCTGAATGTGAGCCAAAACATGCAAAAATCCTCCTTGCTTTAAACAATTCGCCCATGACAACTTAAAGTCCATTCTTGCATGACAAATCTTCAGTTGAATCTATAGTTGTGACTCAACTTTACATAATATCTACTCCACTTGCATTTTAAAATGATGAATTAATTAAATGATTTATAACGCATCATTTAATTAATTCATTTACATGGAATAATGCAAATCAGTTTAAAAAACAAAGCTAATCTCATACTAATTAGCATATATTTGAAAATATGCGTTCTTCATTAACAATCATTGATGACCACCATCATTAGCTCATACAACCGACCACACTTGGCATAAATTTGTCAATAATTTAATAACCTGCCATAATATTTTAGCACAAAGTTTTATATTCATAAGGCCGACTATACTATTGCTAGGCTCATTGACTTAAAAGTCATGGCCACGGGGAAAATAAAGAACATAATGATTATTAAAAATCATTAATAAAAATACCAAAAATGGCTTAGGGCGAATGGACAAAAGCAATCATCGAACCCTAAAAATCATTATCATTCTTTTGACTTTGATGAAGCTTCTGGACTCCAATCCTGAGTAGGGTTTGAAGCTCGAACTAAACCTTTCTCTACCGATTTTGATGATATTTTTGAAGATTCTGAATAGACAAAGTAAGATGAAGTTCATTTTATCCCAAATCTGAGTATTCTCAAGCATTTGAATTGGTTTCTTGGAGCCTCAAAGCCGTGACTATGATGATATTTTGACATATTTTATTATTCTCTTTTGTTCCTATTGATTTCGACACTATTGTTGGCTCTGGCTGCCATGAGAGTTGGAGTTTTCTGTATATATTCTTGCAGCTTGAGCCGTGAATTTTAAAACTCACAGAAAGCTCAGCCACAGACTTGTATTCTCATCCTTAAGCGCATGATGGTAAGTTATATTTCTTCCTTTATTCCAATGGCTGAAAACCCCATTCATTTTATGGCCGCCACTAGAAGATCTTTTCAGATTTTGTTCTTTAAAAATCTGTACATTGAGGCCGCTACTATCACATTTCTTTAACTGGGTATTCTCCATTTCGAACCAAAAGAAAAGCTCATTGCATTTGTAATTTCCAGAAAATAGCGCCATGCTTTACAGAAAAACAAGAACCCAACTACAATTTGTATATACTTCACCTTTAAATAACTTACTCTTGATAGAAAACCGCGGCTGTATGTTTGCATTCTGGGTACTCTCCTTTGTATCTCCTTGTGCATATCTGATACATTATTTCTCTCAGAAAATGTAACACTTTGCATTAAAATGTAACAATTTCATGTGGGTATTCTGTGATCTTAATGGCCGCCATGAGGGTTTTCCTCTGTAGCTTTTATTTTCACTTGTGCTTCATACATCTCCATACATTATCTGTTTCAAAAATGAAATTCTTCTCAGATTATCTAGTTCCAATTTTAGTGAAGGATTTGTTCTTTATCTTTTGTTGTGACAGAAATAGCTTTGCTCTTTACTGATGTTCCATTGTATGCGTGTTCACCATTACATTCAACAACTTAATAAGCATTATACTTTTCTGTTGCTGCTTATTCTTATTTCAAACAAGAATTTCAAGGTATCACATGTCATGCATTTTCTGAGATAGCATTCCTTTTATTTATGAATGTAATGCTTGCATTTGTCCAGTTCCATAGCTGAATCAACTTCACTGTCTCCTTTCATTCATTGTTATTTGGAAAGTACGATGTATTCTCATGTAAATGAACTAGTTCCCTATGCTTGGATAATAATCTGCAAGTAATCATTTGAGTCAGTTTTCATATATAACCCTTGAAAACCTCATATGCACTTGCATGGATGCCTCTCATGGTACTTAGACTGTCATATCTTATCTTTGCCATTTTTGTTAATTATGTGACTAGTCTCAAAACTTCATGAAACTTGATGCTCTATTTTTTGGAGCCTTCATGGTACTGTTATTCTTTATGCCTTACGACTTCTATGTAACAATGCTCCTTTATGATAGTACTCTGTTTCTCAAAGTCTCTTTCAGACTATGTATAAATCTTGAGTTGTTAGAAACAACTTTAAATGATTGATACTCTGTTCTCCCAAAGTCTCTTTCAGACTATGTATAAATCTTGAGTTGTTAGAAATAGCTTTAAATGATTGATACTTTGTTCTCCCTTCAGTATAAACGGACTCAATACCTTACTAAGATGCAAAAGTGAGTGCAAGGTAGAGCTGAAACAAAGATAACAAATGAAAATATGGCTGCTTTATGAATCTCTTCTTGGTTACATCAGCTTTTCTTAATGATTGTAATTGATATCGATGAGTCTCACGTGTAATTAGAAAGTGTCCTTCTGATATGCTGAGCTCTACCCTTGTGGGAGCCTGTTTTGCTCCACATATCTGATAAAATGATCGCGAACATGATGAACCTAATCCTGCACATTGAAACAAACATGTTAGCAAAATAAAAGAAGTTGAAAGCTTCCATTGAGTTATGTTTTTCTTGATTGTCAGCCTTTCATCTGGTAAATGCTTTATTTAATGCAAATTACATTCATGTTGGTATCGTAGGCATAAGGAAAAATGTAATTCATCATTTCTTAGAGTACACCTCTAACGCCATTCCTTTATAATTTTGCAGGTTCATGGAGCGAGGAAACAAGGTTGCAACAGCTTGGAGATGCGACAACTGAAGACATCAATGAAAGTGATTCATCATACAGGGAATAATGAATTTCTCCTCTTCTTTGCACTTACGTTATTTTCAGTAGTGTAGCTTATCTTTGAATTTTTTATTCATCATTTGATTTTCATAATCAAATTCAGTTACTCTCGCGGCTTGTGTGAGATTCAGTGTTTTTACAAAATGAATAAAAGGCATTATTATGCAAATTCTCAATTTTATGTTTCAAATACTTGCACAATAAAACTGTAATTCAGATGTAAATTGATCTCTATGATGATCAATGAATACTTAATTTAGCAAAACTTGAAAATTTTTGTACCTATAATTCATGAACTTGATTTAGCTCTACCTGTTTGAGCTCGTAGTGAAAAATAGGTAAGAAATTGGCAACCTCTGCAGAGTGTTTGCCTACTAAACACAATAGACCAATATATAACTTATCCATTGGAAAGAGTCCATGTTATGTTATGTTTAACTCAAGAAAATTGGCAGGCTTCAAAACCACAGTTTTGGAAACTCGCAATTCTATTGAAGATAGAATTTGGCTAGATTCGCACCAACTACACTTTATTGAAAACATGACAAAACTGAAATGAAACATGCCAGCAGGCACTTATTGAAAACATAACTAAAATTGAAACCTATTCTACTATGTACAACTGGAAGCTTGATGCTTAATAACATTGTTTCAAATGAATCTTGTTGAAAGTTGTACTTACCATTCAACAGAAAGTTGAAGTAAATTATGTTCTTCTTTTCTATAATAATGCTCTGAGGGCCATCCCCACAAGGCATCAAACTTAAGTGTTTACCAAGCCTTCTTTTGAGCTAATCCCACTTGAAAACTAAATCCTTCATTGAAGATTGCCTTGTTGTTTGCTTTCTTATTGAATATCTCTTCATTTGAGAATGATGAATTTAGAGGAAACATGGGCCTCCTTTTTGGTTTCTTCTAACTTTGTTAGTGGAGCAAGCTTGACTTTGTATTGGCTACCTCTTCAAGTAGCTCAAGCTCTTGTATGTAACTCAAGTTGGAAATTCAATGAGATAGAATTTGGCCCTCTTTGCATAAATACAAAACTTATGAGATTGAAAATTATGTTGATCATTTTGGTGTAACTCTATCAGCCCACAGGGCTAACTTGAGTTTTTCATGCCATGACCTCTGATTATCTTCAATAATCTTCTGTATGATCTTAATCAGATTCTTATTTGTTGATTCAGCTTGTCCATTACCCTGGGGGTAATAATTGGACGAAGTGTTCAGATAAATATTATGCTTTACTGACCAATCTGAAACTCTTAAACCAACAAAGGCCAAAGCATTATCAGAAATAATTGAATCAGGTGTACCAAACCTGGAAACTATATCCTAATAGAAGTTTAAAACTAATGTTTCATTTGCATCTCTTAATGCGATTGCTTCAGTCCACTTCATAAAGTAGTCTGTGGCAGTTAAAATCCATTTGTGCCCAGCACTTGAGGGTGGATTAATTGGACCGATAAAATCGAGTCCCCACTTTCCAAATGGCTGCTCAACCTGAATTGGATTCAAGGGCAGGGCTGCTAACTTTTGTTTTCCTACAAAAAGTGAACATTTGGCACATTTTCTGACATAAGTATGAGCATCCTTGAAAAGATCTGGGCAATAATAGCTTTCCTTCATAATTTTTAGAGCTGTAGTACGTGGTACAAAATGACCTCCAGCAGGTCCATCATGGAATTCTTCAAGAATTCTTTCAATCTGATCTGGATAAATACAACTGAGAAAAACACCATTGAAATCCTTCTTATAAAGAATGCCATCAATTTCTGCATAAGGAATTGCTTGTAACCTGTAATACCTTCGTTTAGACTTGTCTAAACCTTCTAGACAATCTCTAGTATGCAAGTAATGGATCATCTAATGGATCCAATCAGCTGGAACAACTGAAACAAAAAGTTCTTCATTATTCAGAATTGTAGCAACCTTTTCAATGCTGTTTTCTTCATTTTCTGCAAGCTGTTCGCACAGTCCTTTACCTCGAACAAGCTTGGTAACCTTTATGCTGATGTCATACTCCATGACTTTGGTTATCCAGCCTGCTCTCTTGTCATTAATGTCCTTATTCAGTAGAAATTCCTTGATTGTTGGGTGAGCTACCAGCAGATTTATCTTATTATTAGACAGCATATGTATGAATTTTTTCAGACTTCTCACTACAACAAGCACATGCTTCTCAACGAATGAATACCTGGTTTCATAGTCATGTAAAACCTAACTAAAGAAAGCTATAGGCTACTCCATACCTTCATTATTTTGCTGACAGAGCATTGCGGAGATGGTATCCACTCCTCCAAAAGTGTACAATATAAAATCCTTATCAAAATCTGGATTGATAAGAGTCGGGGCTGCTGCAAGTGCCTCTTTAATCTGCTCAAAACTGTTCTTACCTTCTTTTGACCAGCTGAATTGAATGTTCTTTTTCAGCATGGTTGTCAATGGTTGTAATAAAGCTGCAACATTGGGAATAAACCTCCTTATGAAATTTATTCTGCCTAGAAAACTCTACAAACCCTTTTTGTGAGCAGGTAGCAGTAAAGCCAGAATGGCTACAATACGTTTTGGGTCAATAGAAATGCCATCTTTTGAAACAATGTAACCCAAAAGCTTACCTTCGTGAACAACAAAAATAATCTTCTTTGCATCTCTCGAATATCTGTCTAACATGACTGAAATGATCATCAACATTACGTGAGAAAACAATGATATCATCTAAGTAAACAAGAACAAATTTGTTTATCAAACCTTGGAGAGCCATATCCATCGCTCTCTAAAAGGTGGCTCCTGCGTTTGACAATCCAAATGGAATCTTTCTATAAGCCATAGTGCCCCACTTGGTGGTAAAGGCTGTCTTATACTGATCTTCCTCCTTAACCAAAATTTGGTTATAACCTGAATATCCATCCAACAATGAAAACCTTTCTGATCCTGAAACAACCTGCAATATTTGCTCCATTGAAGGCAGGGATAGTGATCCTTGAGTGAAGCTCTGTTTAGATCACATAAATCAATGCACAACCTTATCTCTCCGCTCTTCTTTCTAACAGGCACCAAATTTGACACCCAAGAAGTGTGCTTGATTGGAAATATTATACTACCTTCGATCAGCTTGTTTAATTTTGTTTTCATCAGATGTTCTAACTTCGGATTCAGGGGCCTCTGCTTCTGTCTTATCGGTTTTGCATTAGGTTCAAGCTCAATTGTATGTTGAGCTAACTCGGGGTTAAAACCCTTCAAATCTCCATACTGCCAGGCGAATATGTCGCTGAATTCTTGACAAAGCAAGATAAAGGCTTGCTGTTCTTCCTTTGTACAGACTTTGCCAAGCTTAAGCAGCTTGTCCTTGAATATTTCTATTGATTCGTAATGTTCCTGCTTCACTGTGATGCCTGATTTATCCCTTCTAACCTAATCATCAGTGTTGAAGATGGATTCAAGGGTCACCAAACCCTTTGGTATCTTGTTAGTCTTAAGTTGCATGATCTGATCACCATATTGCTAATCAAATTTTTGCTGATTTCCAGTAGAAAACTCTGCTTCTTCCATCAAAAAATGAACTATCTATTCATCACTATCAAAAATCTGCCAACTTACATTATTATTAGGTACTGAAGGTCTGACAACTACCTTCACATACTGCTATACCTCCACATTGTGAATTTCAGTCGGAATGTTAAACTGTGACCCTAGAGCAACAAGTTTATCAGCTTGCTTATTCTGAAGTCTAGGTACTAATTGCAGATTAAATGCATCAAACTCCTCAATTAAGTCCCAAACACGATGTTTATACAATTTCAACAAATCATTCTTTGTTAAATTTAGATTTCTAACTTGATTTGCTATCAATTCTGAATCACCATACACCTGTAAGCACTTAATCTTTCTTTTTCTGGCCCATTCTAAGCCATGTATTAATGCTTCATACTCAACAAAATTATTAGAATAGCTGAAAGCAAATCTAAAAGTTGAATAATACCTGTCTCCTTTAGGCGAAATAAAAATAGCTCCTCCACCAACACTAATTTTACTTCTGGATCCATCAAAATACAGCTTCCAAAGCTGATCAATCTACTGTACTTGTTGTTTTTCCTCCTTGACTAGATTTGGAATAGTTACATCGGGCTCTTGAATCATATAAATGCCCAAACCTACTTCATCTATGAGATTGAACGGATCAACCTCGTGATTCTCAGCTTCCCACTCGTCTAGATTTATGTCAAGTATGCCTTCTATAGGTATAGTGGGGTCGAGGGTCATGGATTGATCCTCCTGATCATGGAAAGCTAGGTTTTCATTTATGGGATTCAGAACATAAGGTTCAATATGGTCTTTAGCTTGTGATTCTAACTTAATCATGACTCTAGTACCATATCTGGTTTTGAAAAAGATGTGTGACCAGTCTGATGACAAATAACCACCTAATTTCACAGTGAAGTCTCTAGACAAGCAAATGGAAAAATAAGGTGGGATATCAATGATATATATGTCCTGCGAAATTTGAAAGTTGGGATAGGCATGCAATATAAGAGGAAAATTATTAATAACTCCTATAGACTTTACAACTATACCATCCAACTGAACTACCCCTTTTGACAATGGTTCATACTCAAGTCCTAACTTGTCTACCAGTTGTTTAGGCATGATTAAACTGGTTGCTCCATTATCGATCATGCAATTATGCACTATGTTATCACCAATTATCAAGCTGACATAAAAAGGTGGTGGCTTTACCTCTTTAGCTGGATGCCCCTACTTTTGATCTGAGTTGTTTGGAAGAACTCTTGGCTGTTCTTTATTTGTTTTGTCAAAAATTGATATCTTAGCCAAAGCCTCTTACAAACTTTCTTTTTGTCCAGGAAATCATAATGTATCCAACATGGTAATGCTAACAGTTGCCTTTTTCATATGTTCAACAATATTGAAAGAAGAAACACCAACCTTTTGTTGTACTTTTTGAACAACAGCGTCTGTTTGTGCTGCTTGAGGTTGGAACTAAACTTTAGGTTGTTCCTTTGATTATCTAGCTTGTTGTCTTGGTAAAATCTCAACATTTTGAGTTGTTGAAGGTTGAACTTGCCCCCAGGTTGAGCTATAAAATCTTGATTTTTCTGCTAAACAATAGGCTATTTGTCTTTTTCTTCCTGTTGTTTATCAGGAACAACTTGTTGTCTTAGATCAAATGCTCTTTTCTTGGCCCTCGTATTGGCTGCAATAGAAGTGGCTGACTGATTTTGACTTTGCATGTGATTAACTCCACAAAATTCACTTCCTTGCCAATTCATCATGACAACGTCAAGGTCATTTTGTTGCATTTGATCATCTTGTCGATTATTGTCCTCCTTAGTTGTCTATCCAGAAGCAGCACCATAAGGGCTTGATTAATCACCCTGTTCATGCAAGTAGCCTGATTATGAGGCTAATTGCAGGGATAGCACCATACATAATCATGTGCTAAATTGTTTTGTATCGGTATCATCTCTTTTGAAGAGCTAGCAATAGCTGGATTAAATGGTTGATTAGGCCTAAAGTTGAAATTCCTCTTCTGTCCCTGGTAATCAGCTTGATAAGCAGGCCTATTTGCTTGAAATGATGACTGATTAGGCCTAAAATTTTGACCTTGCTGGTTTTTAAGGCTTTCCAATTTGTTACTCACAGTTTGTAGTAACTTGGTCATTTGTTGTTGGTCATTTATTAGCTACTGTTGAGTATCTTTAAGTCCTTGCAAGTCATAATTTTATGGAACAACATTATTTTGTGTTGTTGTTTGGAATTCTAATGTTGGAATAATAGGTATAGTGGCTATTGGAGGTACTTGAATGGGCATATATGGTTGTACCTCTGGGAAAATCAGCATAGGGGGTCTTGGGGTGATTTTACTAGCTTGTATAAGGTTGTTTTCAACTCTAATTTTGATGTCATATGCTACTGGTAATGTTAACCCACCCATTGACTGTATCATTAAGGCAATATCACTATGCAATGATCTAAGGTAATATAGAAAAGCGTGGTCAGGAGTTGGCCTTACAATTACTGTAATTCGATCCCATGTCCTTTGAAATCTAAACTTAAAGTCCATCATCTGTTCTTGTGGTGCTCTCTTCATAGTCGTCATCTGCTCGACTAGAGATAAATGATCAGACTTATCTAAAAATTGCTTGGTCAGTTTGTCTCCTAAATCATCCCATGTCATGACGCTATTGACTGGTAAGCGATGAAACCACTAAAGCACTTTCCCCTTGAATGATGTTGCTAACAACCTCAAAGCTATGTTCTCTTGAATCACATGATGAACTCCACATAGCGAGGCTATGTCTCTAATATGCTCAATGGGCATAGTATGATCTTCACCAGTAAAAACTGGCAAAATTTTGAGTGCTACTACTAGTATATCATTGTGTTGAGCTAGATTTAATGGGATTCCCCCATTAAATGGAACAAAAGCATGCGCTCTGGCCATTGGAGCTGCTAGTATTCTGAGATTTACAACTTGTACAATTGGTATGAGTGAAATTGGTACTCTGTAACTTGGCGAAGTTGAAAATGAACTTGGCTACCTTGCTAACGATCTGCCTCTTCTTCTTGATGTGTAAACTAATGGTTTTGCTCTTTGAACCGGAGAAACTGATTGCTTTCTTGAAGGATTACTAGGTGTTCACTTGGCTGTCCTTCCTATTCTCTTTGGCGAAGATAGTTACAAATATTCAAACGGAGAAGAACTTCTTGTTTGAATATTTCTCATAGGCTTTTTGCACTTGATCTACTGGAAATTGAGAACGGAGTCGCCAGGTATATGAAAATAATCCTCTGAAAGGCTGAAGTACTATTGTATATACCAAAACAACAGCTTGAACTATAAAATTCTTGCTTTGAAAAGTGATTCAGAGTCCCACTAGCGTGCCAAAAACTGTGTCAAATAGATTGCACCCGAATACTTGAATGGTTAAATTCAGCAATCTGTTGAAACATGGGATCAAACTCAGGTTGTGGGTGACCTATAACGAGATTGAACCTCCGGATTCTAGGTGGCTTCCTATATGTTCTTAAATTAATAACTGGTAACTTGTTGGAAAAGGGATAGAAGTATGTAAAAATGCACAAAAACTGTAAATTAATGGAGATGCACCTAATTGACAAAGACTTGCAATTGTGATTCACAATAAATTTCATGAAAACTATCCACACAAGTCAATTTTAACAGTTTGACCAAAAAAATGACTCTAAGGGAGGCTTGAACAAATCACCTTTGAAGGAAAATAGAGTTTTCACAGCAAAGAAAAATATTATTCACTTACACAAACTTAGACCTGTGATTTTTTACTATTTGAATGCATGCAAATATAAATGAGACAAATATTTTAAAGGTTCAAATATTTAAACACAGTAAAACTTTATCAAACCATTCATAAAAACACCATAATGACAAGGAAGATTTTAAATTTCACTGAAATTGAAGGAATCTTTGCAAATGTGACACAAATTGAACCTATAAACCTGTTGTTGTATTAATCTAAATATGAAAGTTGAGTTACAAGATGATTCACTTTGCAGAACGCAAAGGCTAAAAAACAAGAACTAGAGGAAAAAGATAAACTTTTTCCAATATATACAATTAGAATGCACTTCAAAGTGCATGAACATGTAACTGAAAGTCAATTTCAGTGAGAAAATGATAATTCCAAGGTGAAATCTAAGCAGAAGCAAAAATCCCTAAAAATAAGGTTCAAACTCATGCAAAAATGAGTGAACTCAGTCTCGAACTTGCAGTCATAATATATGCAATTGAAAAGTAGCTCGAACTGAACTGGAAATCCATGAAGAGTAAGTCCAAGCATGCAAAAATTGCCTCGTTTGTATCAATCTGCCCATGATGACTTGAACTCCATTCTTGCATGATAAATATTCAGTTGAGGCTATAGTTCTAACTCAGCCTTACATAATGTTCTCTATTTGCATTTTAAAATGATTAATTTAATTAAATGATTTAAATTTGTCATTTAATTAATCAATCTACATTGATTAATGCAAATAAAGCATATTAAAGAATAAAGCTAATTTAGAAAGCATATTTCTCCATCTCCCAGCTTTCAAGCTTCATATATCATACTTAGCATATATTTGAAAATATGCATTCTCCATTAAATAAATATAAGTCGACCATATCTTGGCATATGAAATATAATGGAAGAAAGTCGACCACATTCACATTATTAATATTAGGCATCATGACTTAAAGTCAAGGCCACGAGGAATAAAAGAACATAATGATCTTTTCTCTTCTCAAAAGATAGTCAAAAAGAAAACACCATTGAACCCATGCAAGAAGAAAAAAGAGGAACCCTAAAATCATTATCTCCATTTGACTTTTGGAGAAGATTCATGAAGAAGCTATCCGACAACCTAGGGTTTTCTGAGAACTTGTTGGATCTTGAGCTCGACCTGCACATTTTTTGGGTATTTCCTGAGTGATTTCTTCGAAAGTTTCCACAAAACCCATGGTAAGTCTGGACTTTTATAAGAACAGCCATTGCTTAACATTTTGAATCATCTTTTGGCTTATACAGTTGTGGCCATGACTCTTTTCTCATATATTTTGTGTCATTCTCTTCTCCCTGATGATTTCTGCATTTTGTTGGCTCTGGTCACCATGAGAACTTGAACCTTTTGTATATACCATTGTTGTGCAGCTCGACCTATGAATTTTAAAGCTCACAGAGAGCTTAGCCACGTATATGATGGTAAGTTCTATTTCTGCCTTTATTTCTCTGTTGAAATACAAACCTTTTGGAAACCTTTCCTGTATAAAGTGAGTTGAAAGATCTTTAATAAAACAAAAGAAAACTCTAGGCCACCGCTATCTCCATGTTTCCCTGTTGATTTCTGCATTTTTCTCTTCTAACCAGAGGCGCCATATAATCCTGGTTCAGACTTTGAAAGAGACAAACTAAAATTTTACATTTTCTTTTGCATTTTGAATATGGCTTTAGAAAACTCCATCTACGTACTTATGATCCGTTGCATTCTGCATTTTTAGAGTAAAACCCTTACATGGGTAAGAAGAAATCTTTATTTTCCTCACCACAAAAACATTTTTGAGCAAGAATCATTGTATGAGTGTTGTAACAGCTTTGCATTTGAAATCGCCATGATTATCTCTCCATGTTTACTTGTTGATTTCATTTAATTAATATGTTACATGATCTGAATGCTATACACAGTTTCAAAGTTATTATGTCTAAGATGAATTTTCATTTAGACAACCCTTTACTGTTCTATCTCCATATTCTCATGTCTCCTCCAGATATCTATTTTTGAAAACCCTTTCATTTTATATGGCCACAACTAATAGATATTTCCAAATTTTTGTTCTCAAACTCTCTATACATATACATTTATAGCTCGAAAATCTTTATCATACTCTGTATCTAGCCTTCACAAAACTCTCTGGCCATGCTTACTTTGTCTTCATCTGGGTATTTGATTTTTTTCCATTTTGCAGGTTCGTGATCTTGCTTTGTAATTGCATTCTTCCTACCACTGGGAACCAAAGGCAAATCCATGAGCTGTGCACCAAGAGAATTCACAATTTGTACATACCCATGAGTGTGGAAACTGAAAACTCTTGTTACTAACTGTGTTCTAGAGATAATTTACATATTTATCTTTACATGAAGACATTCTTGAACATTTACTGCTTTTCCCATTGATTTGGAAACAAAATAAAATCATATTCTGATCTTCTCATATGAGGCTTCTATTGTTATTATTGACTTCTCTATCAAAGATTCCATATGGGATTTTAATTAGAACATGCTTGAGATATGACTGCAGCTGTTAACTTGAACACTTTTATAATACTGATGCTCACAATTTCTTACCAAACCTTCAAAGTGTAAAGGTTTCTGGTGTTTACTAATGCTCTTTTCACTATATCTTTAACCTGCTCTTTATGTTGGATGCATGATAGTAAATTTCCTAATGCGCATCTTACACAAGCCACTTATTTTTTTGTCATGAGTTGGTATGGCTTTCTTGACATATTTTTTCATAAAATTGGGACAGCATCAATGTTCTCTTGCTATATGCTTGGTTATCCCACTTATGATAACTCCATTTTTCTTGTCAAGATAACTCTAACCTTTTTCAAACTTGTATTATGCAATGTATCATTGACTGAACATGCAAGATCTTTTGATGACTATTCCTTCCACCGTCAATGTGATTTCTCTACATGACTGTCATGATCCTTGTATTGATGTTTCTAAATGTTAAATTGTTGCTCCATTGATTTTTTGATGCCTCCTTGCATGTGACTGTCCTCCATGATTCCATTACAGATTACTTTGTTAGTCCTTCTGTAAGCAATCAAGAATAATGATAACACATAAGGTTGAAGATTCGATGATGCCTCTTGATCTCAAGATGTAATAGTGTTGTTTCGTTATCATGTTGACTTCCCTACTAAATCTCTGGACGAACAATATATGTGCTTTGAAATTGAAAGAAACAACTTGATTGTTGAATGCTCTACTTCTATTTGACACTGTGCAACACTGTCCCAAATTTTTACTGCTCTTTTCTAGTTGGTGCAAGTTTATTCGTCATTTCAATCTTCCATTTGGCTTTTCTTACTGTCAAGGATTCCTTTCAAGTCCTTTATGATTTTCATAAACTTCTGTAACCATTTTTCATCACCATGAATGTTGTAGCAGCAATCTTATTCACTTTTTCAGTTCTGTAGCAGCAGGATTATCTATGATTGTTCTTTTATATGAAGCCCTCATTATGATGTTAAGTCTTCTGTAGAATGTGCATGTACTTTGGAGTTGTAAGAAATGATTGAATTGCTTGAGTACTCTGCTTTCCCTTCAGTATAAAGGGGCTCTATGCCTCATCAAAATGTGCATATAAATGAAAGGCAGAGCTGAAACAATAAATGATAAATGCAATTAGTGCTCTCTTAATATATTTCTTTGATTGTTCCTTTGAATGATGAACAAAAAGATAATTGCTCAATTTGTTTTCATCATGCTGAATTAGACTGCTTTTATTACATATATTCCTTTCCAGCAACCCTGTTTGATGATTGTAATACTTGATGACTCTCACGTAATAATGTGAATGAGAGGTGTCCTTATGATATGCCAGGCTCTACCCTTGTGGGAGCCCGTTTTTCTCCACATATCTGATGTAAATAATCACGAACATAATGAACTTGTTCCTACATATTAAAACAAACAAGTTAGTAAAAATAATCAAAGTTGAAAGCTTCCATTGAACTATGTTTTTTTCTTGATCGTTAGCCTTTGTAACTCAATCATCTAGTGAATGCCTGATTGAATGTAATTTACATTCTTGTTGGTAGCATATGCATAGAGTAGAATGTAATTCATCATTGCTTAGAGTACACCTCTAATGCCATCCTTTTACAATTTTGCAGGTTCATGGAGCGTGGAAATGAGTCTGCCACAGATTGGAGACGTGACGACTGAAGACATCAAGAAAAAGTGATTCATCATCACAGGCAATGATGAATTGCTCCTCTTCTTTGTGCTTACATTATTTTCAGTAGTGTAGCTTTCATTGAATTTTGTATTCACTATTTGATTGTCATAATCAAATTTAGTTACTCTCACGGCTTGTGCGAGATTTAGTGTTTTTACAAAATGAATAAAAGGCATTATTATGCAAATTTCAATTTTTTGTTTCAAATAATTGCACAATAAAACTATAATTCAGATGTAATCTGATCTTTATGATGAACCATGAATAATTTAATCAGAAAAACTTGAAAAAAATTGTACCTATAATTCATGAATTTGATTCAGCTCTACCTGTTTGAGCTCATAGTGAAAAATAGGTAACAGTTATATTATGTGGAAGGCACCACCTTTTATAAAGTGCACAAATTCTATTAAGTTATTAAGTGCTAATGTCATGTGGTACACTCTTAGGGATTTTAGAATGGAAAATATTTTGTAATTATCCAAACTCATGTGCATCATTTGATCTACCATCACAAGCTCATTTGATGAGCTAAAGAATGTGTGACTATTCTTGCACAAACCATCATCGTAGCAATCTAAAGTCTCAAAATCTTGAACCCATGGCTTCCCCATGGAATGTGTACATTGTTTCTTAGTTCAATAATGTATTTTTGAGATATATTATTTATTCAAAGTTTAAATTCCTAATGGAATATTACCCACTCAACATTCATAGCTGATGAATTTTGTCTTGCATGACTTATTGGTGATGGAAATAACACCTACCTAGCACTCCATAGTGATGTATTGTACAATAAAATTAAATTAAGATGTACAAGAAAGACTACATACTAGAATCCAACCATTGGAAAAATAATTAACCATGCCAAACTTGTAGAAATATCACTCCTTCCTTGATTTGATTACAAAATTTAACATTCTTTTGGGGTAAATTATATAATTATGGGTGGTATTTCTTTATAAATACCAGCCTACATACCCATTTATAGGTTACATGATGCTTCTTAGAATTGAGATATTAAGCTTGATGTAAAATTTGATTCTTGAGTTGAGTGACTAGCAACTAAGCTTTTGAGCTTGATGTTTGATCTTAATCTTGACTTCCTTAGAGTTATATATGAGAGACTCTATACATGTTTACAAAGGAGTTGTATTCATGTAGTTGTTAATTGATGAAAAAACTAATATAAGAAGCAAGTTATTTTCTACATGATCCTAAGACTTTTCTTTTTTCATTCATTAACTATATATGTATATTCTTGTCTATTGATTATTATATCATGAGCTATTAATATTTTCTTTGATTCTAAGAATGTATATGTTTGATGTGAGCCTCTTTTATGCTTTATTTATTTATTGTAATCTATTCTTGTTTCCTCACATTTACTTTAGGCTTATCTTAATAAAGACAAGGAGTTGACCTTATAATCTTGGAGATTCAACTCCTAGTTGAATCTCACATTAGCTAGTCTTTCCATTATTGGTGTTGAAGGGTGCATTTTTTTGTTAGAAAAAAAAGACCTTACCTCCATCAACATGAATCATGTTGATGAATCATTATAGGAAAATTTACAATTGGGATTAGAAATAGAGAAGTTTGTAGCTCCTCGATTAAGATAAAATAAATGGGAATAGATGAATATGGTTGGCATATGTAGGAGTAATGTAGAAGGCAATAGGCATGATATTTTTTTTTTAGCTGAAATAGAAAAAATATTGAGAAATACATCTGTATTTCCTCCATTTTCACCCCAATCATAGATCTTCATGTTATTTTTCATACCATTCATTTACTTTATTTATTTTTTGTATTTCATATGGTGGATGCGAGTAGAGTTTGTGTAAAGTATGTATTAAAATCTATTGGTTGCTTACAAAGGATCAACTATTTATTCATAATATTTGGCAATCCCATGGGTTTAGAAAATATGCACAAATTTTAGGTTGGATTTTATAAAATATTATTCCCTTTAGCAAGAGTAGTTGGAAATGTCCAAAGAATAAATGAATTTTATGTAGGAAATTATACTATATTTTTTGTATATTACATTTCAAGGGAAATATCTTAATGTTGGAGAATTGATCTTGTATGGGAATTTAAAATTCTTGAGAATAATTCTTTTTCTTGGGAATGCTTATTTTTCTTATTCATTTTATAATTACATATTTTATATGTTAGAGTTTTGTGTGGGAAAAGTAAAGTAGGTTGTTAAACAATAATTTGGAAAAAATATACTTTATTTTATTATAAGACCAATTCATATAGTTTATATAAAAAACTAGACAAAATTAAAAGTAAGAAATAAAAATAGTTGAAATTTCTAATTTTCTTTCTTATTGCAAAGCAAGGAAATAATTTAGGTGGAAATAAATGTTAGTTGTAGCAATAACTTCAAGCGTTTTTATATGTTATAAACATAAAATGTTCTAATAAGAAAGGGTGGTTCTCTAGGTTTCTTTGAGTCAAACACATGTCTCTTGGTAGAATTCATATAGTGTCCTCTAATTTTAGTTTGTTATAGGGATCCAAAATTTAAGTTCAAGTCTTTTGCTAGTGTGCAATTTATTTTTTTATAAATAAAGAGAAGGCGTTTGCAATAATAATTAATCTCCATGATTTTAATGTATTAGGGTTTTTCTACGGATTTGCATGCATGATTTTTGGATTCCTCATTTGTGGGTGAGATCCTTAAGAAAGTGAATGGATCTTTGTCGTGGAGTCACAATCGTCCAGTCCTGGTTATCTCTCCTGAATCAGTATAAGAGGACATATCTTACTAGAGCCCACATGTTTTGATTTGTAAGTGTAGACATCCAAATTTGACCACTTCCATATGGTCAAAGACGTCTCCTTATCCATCCCTTCACTCATCTACTTCATCCTCTTTGCTGATATTAATTAATTCATTTAATTGATTTTTCATACATAAGATTCCTAAAGTATTTAATTTAATAAATACTTTTCCCCTTTTTTCTTTCTAAATAAAATAAATATACCACTTTATTTAATTTAGTCATATAACCTCTTGGAATTTAAATTAATTTTTAATTCCTTTCTCTCTCATTGTCACATCCTCCAACTTTTGCAAGTTGGTCTCTAATTCCCCTCAACCATATAACCCTCTTCAAATCATAATTAATTTATGGTTAGAATGTGCACACCCCTAATAATCATTAGGGTCACACCCTCCATAATCTCCTACTTGCCTCTAATATGTCATTAATTTGTCTAATCAGGTACTTGCATAACCTTAATCACTTAATTAGGTCAACCTAATCTCCATGTCATTTATGGAATGTGTCATAAGTCAACCCTATTAAATATTTTCTCCTTTTGGAGAAGGCACCTCTTTCCCCATGTGAATTTTTAATTCACATTTAAACCCCCAATGCATTTCAAAGAATTTTAAATTCTTTCTCTCATTCCCATGTGGATGTTTGAGGAATTTTTAATTCCTCACATGTCCTCTTACCCACATGTGGACAAGGAGCTCCTTTATGAGGAGATCTTGTCCAAATCCCAAGGTACTATGTAGTACCTCCATGTCATGTCCACATCATCTTTTTCAAGCCACTTAACATGCCACATGTCAAGATGTGAGGGCTTGTGAGTTCTCAACTCACCATAGCCCTACATCTTGGCCTTGTTGGTTTAATCTCAACTATCCATTTCTCTAGAGAATTCAAAATTCTCTATAAATACCCCCTCTTTTCCCTCATTTTGGGGGGAGATCATTGTGCTAACCAAACTCTTGCAAAATTCACTTGAGCCATACTTAGCCAAATAATTGCACTTGCATCCATTTTCACCTATTTTCCATCTATATTGCATCTCAATCATACATATTTTTCCATCAAGAGGAGCATATATCACGTCAACAATTAAAGGGCCAACCAAAAGAACAACTCAACAAGGTAAAATGTTCCATTTTGTTTTGTTAAGCTAATCATTTGCCCAATTTTGTTTTGTTCAGAAGGTGAAATTTCAGTTTTCAGCACTTTTTTGTGGTTGTTTTAAGTGTTTATGACCTTCTAACGTGTCTTGTTTGAGTCTATGTAAGCATCTGGTCAACATTTGGCAAGAAACAAGGACAAGAATCAATAACAAGTTTCCTTGCAGGGTTAGTTATTTTTCAATTGCTACTTGTTGTTTTGCATAACTTAGGCACATTGTTTAACTAAGGGTGTCAATTAATCTTGCGTGTCATGTTTGTTGGTAAGCTATTTTATGTATCCAATCCCCTTGCGCCATTTACGGATCTTGGTGATGATAAATCGTAGCTTACCAAGTCCTTTGAGTCACCCTATTTTTTATTTTCTTAGCAGGGACCTACTTGGGGGATTTCATCACCCCAAGGGACGATTCCAACCACATGTACCAATGGGGTATATAAGTAGGGAGCAAGTTGTACCTCAATCCAACCACATTGTAATTGGTGAAGCGTCGGGATGATGTGAAGAATTGGTCTGAGCCTCTAGTATCTCACTAAGGTTCCTGACTCACGCTTGTAACGGGTTGGTGTTCATGGTTTGGGCCTCACGTACCGGGTGTATATCAAGACTCCTTAGCAACCATGTTCATCCTAGAATAGAAGACTTTGTTGGCCATACCCTATTCTACTAGACTTAGGATTGTGTTTTTGAACTATCTTCTTTGTACGAAACCAATAATTTTTTGTTCAGTTGACTCACTGTATCCTTTTGATTGATGCTTGTTGTGTTTTGGGTCATTTTCCTTAGTCTTCTTTTCAAAACTCAATTTTAGACCTATCTAGGGGCGGACCTGTCCTCTAGGGGTGGACCTAACCCATCCAAGGGTAGACTTAACCTCTAAATCAACACTTTTTCAGCCTATTTTAGCCAATTTTTACCAACTTTTATAGAACAAGTGGAACTGACCCTCAGACAAGCAGATCTGACCTTCAAATAGGTAGACCTAACCTTTAGATAGGCGGACCTGACCTCCAGGGGCGGACTTGACCTCTAAACCATCCTTTTTCAGCCAATTTTGACCAACTTTTGTTGGATAGGTGGACTTGACCCCTTTAAGGGGTGGACCTACCCTCCGCAAGAGGACCTGTCCCATCCCAGGGGTGGACCTGACCCTTGACCAGTCTGTTTTATCATTTGTTTCATCATTCTAGACATCTATTTCATCATTTCATGTGCTCATTTTTCCATGCAAATCACTCGCTTCCCTGTTCTGAAAGTTCGTACACCCATTTTGAAAATCCATTTTCCATCCTAAACATTCATCCCCTTAATCTGAGTGTTCATCACCCTGTTCGGTGTGCCCGTTTACCCATCTCGAACAACTGCTTTCTGCCCATTTTCAGTTCAAATAGCTATTTCTAACCATTTTCAGTTCCAGGGGTAGACATGACCCATCCAGGGGTAGACCTGACCTCAAGGGGTGGACTTGACCCTTTCAAGGGGTGGACCTTACTTTCAGACAACTTTTTCAATATTTTGTCTAGATGTTCTAGGAGTCATTCATTCATTCGGGATTGTCATTTTCATGTTCTGAGTAATCACTCACCCATTATGAACCTTTATTTCCTCACTTTGAAATTGTACCTCCACCATCAAGCATCCATTTTGAACCTGTGTTCACTCAATCGTTCTCCCCGTTCTAGATATTGTTTCCCTATTTCAGACCACCATTATTCCATTAAAACTTTGTTAAAGCAGTTATCCAAATTGACCTAGGTGTTCGTCTCTAATCATCATCTATCAAAACTGACTTAGGATTGTCATCGGTCCTAAGTCGGTCATCCTTGTCTGCCCAATCAATCCACTTCTATCTCAAGTTGGATTCGGTGTCGTTATCATACATCCACCCTTTAGTCCATTAATCAACACCTAGCATTACCAAGGATCACTCTTGAACTCAGTTTTGGATTCTAGTCATCATCATTCATTCTACCATCCAATCTTATTAATTGATCATCAATCCAAATCCAATCCTTATATCATCAAATCCAGTTTGACCAATTGTTTACAAATCAACCCAATCTAACCTCATCAAACAAATCCACTTTGGTTGAATCAATCATCCAAACCAATCCTATTGAGCCACCTCCTTGTCAGCTAATCCATCATCTAATCAGGTCAATCCTTTCATCATCATCTAGATCATCCTAACATCCTAATTTGTTCTATCATCTTGCATGCCCGTTCAAACCCGGTTATAGACAAGGAAAATGGCCAAGCAACAAGCCCAAAATTCCCAACCAAACATCCCTCAAGATCCCAACAACGTGGCTAATGTCTCACAAGATCCAAATAACAGTAAAAATATCCCTCGAGATCCTCATAATGGTACATCATCACAATCCAACATTGATGGTCAAAACACATCACCACGTGGAGATGAGAACATGGTCAATCAACCTAAACTTACACTTGAGGAACACTTTAGTAACCCTACCAATGTACAAATGACAGATCGCCTTCTTGAAAAACATGGGGAAGAAATCTAGGCCCACCTAATTGAAAGAGGTTTAAAACCTCCATCAGGTGTTGACCTATCCAAGTATGGCAGTTCCACATCTAACATACCCCAAGGTTCACAAAACACACCAGGTAGTTTGTACATCCCTAATGTTCCTCCGGTGGAGGGTTGGCACCAACCTAAATTCAGCAACGCCATTCTGTATCACATCAACAATCCCCCACATGCCACAATCCCAGTCATGGAAGCTCCTCAAGTAACTGATCCCAAGAATCATTTTCCCTACCACATGCCACAAAATGTTTTGCAACCTCTGCCATTAATGCTGATAGCACAACCCCTTTCAAATCAACCTCCTATCAACACTGGGGGCAACCCTTTTACCACATTGCCTCCACCTCCTAGGGCCACAAACCTGCCATCTCCTTTGTACACATCTCAAGAACCTCCCCAATCTAACATACCACCTCCATTATTACCGCAAGGTACATCCCAACTGAATGTTCCCTTTGGTACCCAACAACCTCCTTTGTAGAATGCCTCTACATTATCGCAGTCGCCTCGTCAGCAACAACCCCCACATAACCCCTTGATCTCTTCACAACAACAACCACACCAATTGCAAGGAAATCTGTCCCGAACTCCCTCCCAGACCATATCACCATTCCTCACCTCCATTCTACGTCTGCAAGTTCAACCACAACACAACATCCCATCTCGGCCCATGCAACATGTGACATCACATCAGCAACCTCCCCAACATTATTATTATCATAACCAACAGTAGTCCTAGCAACAACCACCTTATGTGGCTTCCCAACAGTCACAGTAGTACCTTCAGTACTAGCAGACCAATCCCCAACACCACATTGAAGCTCCTCAGCCCCCTACCACACACTTTTATCAAAAAAATCCATACTATATCTCGCAACAACAACCCAAATAACAACAAACTCCCTTGGCATACCAGCAAGGGATATCATCATCTCACTATCAAAATCCATACCTCAACCTTCAAACACTATCTCAGTAGGATCCTTCATCGTCCTACCACCCATATCCATCCAACCCATCTTTGGCTCTCACTCCACCAGTCAACTCAGATCTATTAGAAATCAAAGCCGCTCTAAAATATCTTCAAGCTAGGACTAGCAAACAATCGTTCAAATTTGAAGACATATGTCCCTATCCATTCGATCCCTCCATCTTAATGATCCCCTTCCCTAAACACTTTGAAATACCAAAATTCGATAGATACAAGGGAAAAAAAGATCCTAAGGCCCACTTGCAAGAGTTTTACTCCTAGTGGTAGGAAGTTATGCAAAATGACAACTATCTCTTGCATCTATTTCCATGAAGCCTGACTGGAGATACCCTAGAATGGTTCATGAGTCTAGAACGAGGGTCCATAAAATCCTTTGCAGATCTTTCAGAAAAAATTGTTTCTTACTTCTCCTTCAATTTGGAGGACACTAATACCTTGGATCTCCTCAAATAGAAGCAACGTGAAGGTGAAACCTTTGCTATCTACCTTCAGAGGTGGCATGCACTAGCAAGCCAAATGAAAACTCCTCTCAAAGAGAAAGGCATGGCACCCTCTTTGTGGAGAACTCCCATTCCAACATGGCTCATAATTTTAGGTTACACTGTGTCACCACTTTCACTAAGATAGTGGAAAAAGGATCCATCCTTGAACATGCCCTTATTACCAAAAGGCACATCAAGATACACAACCATGACAAAGAAAA
>VDFB02152098.1:0-16937 GCA_007258455.2 Sequoia sempervirens
AACAAAACTCTACATCACGGTTTCTCAAAAATACAATGGGCACTCCCAATTATGGGGACTATCAAAAACCATATACCATCGATCCCAAAAATGTGCACTCATCTACGGATGTATGCACCACCTCATGGATATTCTAGATTTGTTGGGTGGAATGGGTTGTCGAGTAACGGGGTCAAGAAAGTAGGGAGCTAGATGGGCTTTCATTATTTTAAGGTCTAATATTTGTTTGTAAGAGAGACCATTAGAATAAAATTGTCTCATTTTTTCTCTGTCTCATCGATGCCTATCAAGATCAGAATCGATCATCCTAATGGAATCAACAACATTTTGCATTGCAGATGTAAAACATCTCACATGTGGAGGAATCAATGCTTGACTTTGCATAACATTGATTTGATTTTGTAAGGATGCAACTTGATCATTTATTTGTGCTCTCAAGTGATCCTCGTCAGATGCGATAGGTGTTGGATGTGGCATATTAAGTGGAGGTGGAGGGGGAGGTGGAGGTGGAGGTGGAGGTGGAGGTGGGGGAGGCGGATCATTTGTGGCTCGGTGGTGGATTGATGATATAGCCAATGTTAAAATCATCAAGCAGTATATGCTTGATATAATGTGCACACATTTAAATCATACAAAATAGTCCAATATTACATCATGAAATTAAGATCATATATTTAATTGAAATAGGATGAGCAACATATATATTAAGCTCACATATTTTAATTGAAATGCACATATATATACATTGATTGTTCAACTCAAAGGAGCATGTCCATACAAAATTAAAAATTAAATGTATGTACATGTACATTTAAAATAAAAAAATATGATGCATAATTTGCATCGCGTGCAAATCATTAAACTAAACTATACATACATACATATACAAATTTCAAAATTTAAGAACTATTATGCAAATTTTTAATACATGCACATACACATACTAAACAATAAGCTTGAAACATTCACAAAATCTCATTTTTATGTCACTAACAAACACACACACACACACACACACATATATATTACAATTTTTCAGCAGGAGAAATCATGATCCAGTAGATAGTCATAAAATATATACTATTATATACTATTCATTATAAGTTCATAAATTCCACCAACTTCACAAATCCATGTCACTAAAAATATCCATATAGAACCAAATGTGATTCATGTCACTAAAATTATCAATTTGGAACCAAATTTGCTCATTCATCACACAGTATCCATCGTTCATGATAATAAATTCATATTTAAGATCATTGTTTTGAATTTATAAACTATTAGCTCTCTGCAGAATGTTGTTTCTCATGTTTCCTTTTCCAGAGTGGGAGTTCTCCTCTCCTCTAGCCATTGTCGATGCTCATCTACGATCCCATCCATAGCCCTGACAGCATCAACAAGGTTTTGCATCCTAGATGCAAACATCCTCACAGGAGGTGTGACACATTCTTCATTTTGAATAATGTTGATTTGATCTTGGATGGTTCTTGCAGAAGCATTGATTTGTGCTTGCAAACGAGCATGCTCGTTGATTTCAGGTGGTGGAGGTGGGAGTCTGAGGTGGAGTGGGGAGGTGGGGAGGGTGAAGGTGTTGGAGATGGATGGTGTGGAGGTGGATTGCGAATATTATTGAATGGATCCATATGACCTTTAAGATATGAGTGAACTTGCATTAGATTTGTAATTTCAAGATGTAAGATACATGTTTAGGAAATACCTTTAAAACATTCAATATAAATGGCCTTAAATAATTGAATACAAATGATAAAATTATATGTAAGCCTCATTTATATGTCTAAGGTACATGTTATTTGAATGAAAATACAATTAACTATTGATATTGTATAATCTTGCAGGATCTTATTATTGTTAAATTTGGTTGGACCTTGGGCAACTTTGATCACCAAATTTTAAGAACTTCTTTGATCCCCTTAAGAAATGTCATATTGGAACCCATAAGAAAATTGAATTGATTTAGGAATTGTGAGGATGGCTTAAGAGGATTACGATCTAGTGAGGTCCTAGGAGAAAATGTGGCTCAAATGAATAAAATTTGGTGAAGTTGCCCAAGGCAACCAAATTTCATTAAGAGCAACTAAAAAGAAAAATAATTAACTTTAGGGTTTAGGGTTTTAGAGTTTAGAGTTTAGGGTTTAAGGTAATAGGATAGCTTAAGAGGATCTACATGCTGCAAGATCCTAGGAAACAATTACATGGCATAAGGTAATGAAATTTGGTGGAGTTGCCTAAGACAACCAAATTTCATTAAGAGCCTAAGAAAAAATGATGGCTTTAGGGTTTACGGTTTAGACTTTAGAGTTTATTATTTAATTAGCTAAAATCCCCAAATCCTAACTTTTAATCAACCATTAAGGGGATAATCATGTCACATCCATAGCTTAAAATTAAAATAATTCCAAATAACCAATCCAAACTCAAACTAATGTAACTTACTTCCACTTCATCAAATCTAAAATGAAATTAATAATCTATCCTAGCCATCGAATCAATTAGACTAATCATAGCCATTCATTTCCAACTACCTTCAATCCAAATTCAAATTAGCATTCAATTATTCCCATCTACCTAATCAAGTCAGCACAAGCCCTCCATCAACCCAACCACCTACATTTAATTCTCTCTTCCCTCTCAAATTCAAATTCAAAAATTCTCTCATGAAATTCTAGTCCTCGATTCCAAAAAAACCTAGTCCTCCATTCCTTTCCCCTCAACTCTATAAAATAATGACATCCCCAAATGTTTCCATATGATAAAATTTGTATGTATATGTTATCACATTAGAGAACCAAAGAGCAACTTCAACACATACATTTAGAGCCATAAAAGAATGTTATGGAACATATTATGCTTCTCTAATCTTTCATTATTTTATTTACCTTTCATTAGAAGTAGAGTATTGAGTTTGCACTTGCATTCTTGGTCTAGAATTTCTCTTCTACACTAAGTACAAAAATATAATATTGGATAGCTTAGTATATATTTCTCTTCTAATATATATTCCCTAGTTCTCCTTATCCATATTTGAGTATCTTAGCATATGTGTAACATGACATGTTAATAATATATCTCATATAAATGTAGGGATGTGTCGCTAATGTCATCTTCAAGCATATATAACCAATAGGAGATACTATAAGGTATCCAATATAACTATACAACCTATACAGGTATGACATATGGTGACCTTTGGCTTTTTTTGATATGTCAAGGGTAGTTTTGCAAATATTAGTTTCTAGTGCTTTTGTGAGTTTTCACAACTTGTAAGTTTATTAAGCTACACTTTTGGGTTTTCAACCTAATAGGGATAAACCTAGTAGATTTTTTAGCTTTCCAGCCTAATGGAGATAAATCAAACCACACTTTTTGGTTTTTAGTTGCACCTATCAAGTTATTTGTTAGCTATTAAATTTACAAACATTCTAGGATTATAAGTCTACTATAAAATTTGATGTAAAATAGATTACACATTGAGCCCTATAATTTAATTACAACAATGAATAAATATAGCAACATTTAGTAGGCATAATGAAAATCAAGCCATGATAGTAATATAGAGATAATATACAATGTTTAATATAGATAAGTTAAAGAATCATTTAAAAAATGTATATCTATATATTCACATTATTTTTGTTTTTTCTTTAGATTTCAAATATATCCACCAATCCTCCTTATATCTTACATTAACATAAACTCAAAAACATAGTGGACATGTACACACATATAAAACGACATTAAAATAGTGTTAGATCTTACAATTTTTCAAGGCTTATTTCATCCTCTTAGACGATCACTCTTACTAAATCATTGGCATAAATTAGATGCACACAATGGCACATTAAAGGTTTATTGCTCATGTTGGATTCCCTATTTTATATAACTATATCTTTATTATCTCATTTAAATATATCTAAGCACAAATTTCTTTTATGTAACACATTGATAATTTCAACTCATTATAAAAACCAAATACAAATTTAAAGGGGGTACACTATATTTATAAATAAGAATTTAAATACCATCCCAATCTCCATGGTGTGTCACTTGTTCACTAAAAAGCCCTTACATAAATCATCTACTTAGGTCAATCTTATCTAGATTTTTCTTAAATATTAATATTCATAAAAGATGGCACAAAGCATATTGATGCATTTCTATCCTTCCACATAAATCTATATAGTATGTCGAAATATAGGTAATTTTATTGGTTAAATTGAATCTCTCTTAATTGCCAAATAATCCATTATGATTGAGGATGGGTGGATTATTATCTAGGATCACATCTTAAAAATCCTATAGAGGTCATGTGGTATGTTTTTCTTAATACATATATTCCCATACAAACATCTTTCCATGTATTATCAACTCTCCTATAAAATAGACACCTTACTAGATTTAAATTTCATATGCTATATACCTAAGTGTTTCCAATTATAATTGCTATAATTATACTTTTATGGTATTCTAGATATTCAAAATAGTTTTCATAAATCTACCAAATAGACCCATTCTTGACATTGAACCTACATAATTTTAGGTATGTCCAATGAAAGATTAGGGTCTAGGGTTCATAAATTTCAAATGCTTTAGTGTTATGGGTTTAGATTTTACAGTTTAGGGTCTAGGGTTTAGCAAACTTAGGGTGAAGTTTGGGTGGCCCTTGGCATAATTTAGAGTTGCAAGTTAGTGTCAATTGGAATCGATTGTACGTGTTTAGATTTACGAATTTGTTAACTAAATTTGCAAACAAACATCAAGATAAACTTTATGAATTTTAACCATTCTTTAACATATTGATTTCTAATCTAATTATAATTTAAAATTGAAACTAAAGTTTAATATATATCATTTTTTCCATACAAAGCAAATAAAATTTAAAACATTTAAGCAATGTGAATGATTTTTTGTTCGATTCCAATTTAGGGTTTTAACAAAAAAAATTTGTTCCAATTCAATTTAGGGTTTCAGTTTTAAACAATTAGGGTTTTTAATGAAATTTTTCATTTCAGTTCAAACTAGGGTTTTCAAATTCAATTTTTTTCGTTTGATTTGAATTCAGGGTTTCAAAAGCTCGATTTGCATTTGTAAATGCGATGTTTTATTTCATTTCGATCCTCGGGTTTTGAAATGCAATTTTTTTTGTTTTGTTTCAATTAGAGTTTTCAAAATCAATTTTTTTTGGGTTTAATCGAACAATTTAAGATTTAAAAGTTAAATTTTGTTTCTAAAACACAATTCAAGGTTTTTTTTTTCATTTTTATTAAAAAAACATTTAAGTTTCATTGCAAGTTTTCATCTATTTTGACAATTATTGAATTCTACTATAACAATTAAAAAAATGATTAAAACGTGACATAAATTAAAAAAAATACATGCTAAATTAACGTATTTCTTTTAAAATTTCAATTCAAACTAAAAAAATGCAAAGAAATGGTGTTTAGGTGGGGTACCTATAGCTGGTCGTGGGGTCGTATGCGCCAACAATCACTCGGGTTCTGTTACATGAAGTGAAAGCTGTTCTTTTAAAAAATAACAGTATAAAACGGGATCCTGATTTATACAACTCGGGATCCCGTTATTTATAAATCGGGATCCCGTATTTTATAAATCAGGATCCCGTTTGTATTAAATCGGGATCCCATTCCATCTCCATTGCTTCGGAGTCTGACGGGAAACGGGATCCTGGTTTTTAAAAAGCGGGATCCCGTTTGGTCTCAGGCTCGGGATCCCGAACCGTAACGAGATCCCAATTTTTAAAAATCGGGATCCCATTTATGAAATCAGGATCCCGTTTGTTCGATGCTGATTTCAATTTTTTGGCTAAGGCAAAAAACTTCCACGTTTCGTGGACTCAACTTCTTGCACTTACCCAGATACATGTCTACCAAAACATTTTTGTTAAAAAATTCACATGCCTTCTCCATGCTTCCATTTTGTGCCTCTCTTGCAATCATGGAATTCCACGAGACCACATTTCTTTAAGGAATTCCATCAAAAAATTCATGTGATATTTGACAAGCTAGTGAGTGTTGAATGACATGTATTTCATTTATTTGTATGGATTCATTTTTTAGGAACTAATATTTGTCTCTTTATCATGCTACAAATAAAATTATCAGTCATGTCAAGGAAACGATCAAGGATTAAACCAACATAGGAAGAGATAGAAGCTAAGAATGCAAAGAAAGCAGCATGGATGAGGGAACATCGCGAGAAGAAGAAATTGGAAACAATTGATGAAGAAATGTCAATTGAGGAGAAACCTCAACCATCAAAAAGAGAAATGTAATTGGCAACAAAAAGAGAACGAATGCAAAATTTTCATGCTAAGAGAGATTTGAATACCATAGTTGGAGACACACCCTCTACTACAAGTGAATATGGAGGGACACCATCTATCACATCTCAAGTTGAGAGTAAATTATCACTCACATTTGAGGAAGAAGGTACGCCACCATTCTTATTTCAACCTCAAGGTTATATGTCATCTATTCCATCCTTGATCGAAGGTACACCATCTAGCCCATCTCGTTTAAATATTGATGAAATTCTTAATGTTGAGATAAATGTACCTATGAGAACACCTAGAATTTTGCATAAAAATCCAAAGTTTTTGATTAATATTGATGAGAATATTTTGCAGCCAATGGAAGGTAAGATTCCACAACGCACTTGTAGAAGATATGCTCATAAAATTTGGAGATTGTTTTTTGAAAAGTTAAATGAGACTGCAAGATGTCAACTATTTGTTGTAATGATGCAAAGTATAAAGTATAGGTCCATCATGAAGGTTTTTGGGTTGAGAACATTGGATGTTTCAAGTGAAAAAAATATTGTGAAGAATCTAATGGATGCATATGACAGTGTGGGTAAGACCTTATGCTTAAAACATAGTAATGTCACACCACGTGTCATTACATCAACTTTAGTAAGTAATCAAATGAGGAAAGCTTAGCTCATTAGAAAGACAAGTCAACAATTGAGAATTAATAGAAATTTTTTATCAAGAGTCGTTTAAAGGTGCCAAAGAATTGAGGACATTGATTCCACTAAATTTATGGGCATTCTTAGGGAGACTCCTGTGAAAAGATAAAATAGTTGTTGAAGCATTGAGATCACTAATTGAAGGCTATTGGAAGAATAACACAAGGGTGTCTCTGAATCAAGGGGATGTGGTAAGAAGGAGAATCAGTAGTTGAAACCGTGAGCCACATCAAAAGTATTTTTTGGATACAACTCAAATATTGTTTTTCATAAATTTCTAGAGGATTATCCTCAAATTAAAATTTGTCAAAGTATTTTGAAATTCTTAAACCTTTTTATGTCAAAATAAATCACACATGCACTACTTGTTGTAGATTACATATTGAATTTTCTAACCATTTTGATGTTTATAATTCTATATATTTATATTTGCATACTAACAATGTTTTGCAGGATTGTGGCATACATGCCCCACCAACATCTTTAAGAGACTTCTTATCAAAAAAATTATGTGAAAGAGAGGAAGGCCAAATATTCTGCATTGCGATGGCTTGCAACGTATGCCAATATGTGAACATATGGAAAGCACACATGTGGTTGGAAATGAACTAGTAGAGTTCGTAAAATATATAGCAGTGGCCTAAAATACAAAAGATGGTAATCAAGCAAAAAAGTGTGATTTGGTTATTCAAAAGATTCTAGTGTATTAGTTTATGTCTACATTTCGTGGCAGTATAGTGTATGAGTCTGCAAGGTATACCCATAGAGCTTGATGGTTGGACTTGCAATTCAAGTTATTCAAGGACACCTTTCCATTTGGTAGCATAGTTTCAGTGGTCAAATTTGTAGAGAACTACACTTTACAACCACAATGTGAGGTGCAATCACAATATTACAACTCCACACAGGTTTTTATATTTGTGCACATATAATTCATTCATGCAACTGATAGTATAGAGGATAATAGGAAGGTATTGAGGGAGTACCACTTTTACATTAGTAATGATCACACACATTTTCTAAAGTTTGTGCAAGGTTGCTTTCAGTTGTTCTACAGTGATTTGGCTAGGAGGGGCATAGCATACAATTAGCATATAATATGGTCGGATAATTGTGCATCACAATTCAAGAATTCGTGGATGTTTTATTGGTTGAGTAGGATGCATGTTATTATAGGTGTTCAAAATATGTGGAAATTTTGTGAGGCTGGATATGGAAAGGGGGAGCATGGTGATGCAAAAGCATGTATCAAACGAGCATTAGCACGACAAGAGTTAAAGTATAAAGACATGTCAACATTGTGGTGGCTTGCAACATATGCCAATATGTGAACATATGGAAATCACACATGCGGTTGGAAAGGAACTAGTAGAGTTTGACAAATATTGATAGTGGCCTACAATATAAAAGATGGTAATCAAGCAAAAATGTGTGATTTGGTTATTCAAAAGATTCCAATGTATTAGTTTATGTCTACATTTCATGATAGTATAGTGTATGATTATGCAAGACATACCCATAGAGCTCGATGGTTGGACTTGCAATTAAAGTTATGCAAGGACACCTTTCCATTTGGTAGCATAGTTTCAATGGTCAAATTTGTGGAGAACTACACTCTACAGCCACAACATGAGGTTCAATCACTATATTACAACTCCACATAGGTTTCTATATTTGTGCACATAGCATCCATTCATGCAGCTGATAGTACAAAGGATAACAGGAAGGTATTGATGGAGTACCACTTTTACATTAGTAATGATCGCACACATTCTCCAGAGTTCGTGCAAGGTTGCTTTCAGTTGTTCTATAGTGATTTGGCTAAGAGGGGCATGTTAGGGTTAGAAATGGCAGATATCTAACAATTAAATGTAGACCTATGTAATAAACAAAGAAACTAAAACACACACAAAATAAATCATAACACAGAGAATTTAACGTGGTTCACCCAATCCAGGCTACATCCACCAAAACACAACCATCCAATACTTTTATTATCCAGTGTAAAACCTATTACAATCTTGCAAATAATCGCGTTTTTCATCATACTGTAATACCCATCCGAACCCCTTTTTAACAAGCTTAGAAGCTTCCAGATTTTAGAAGCTCGGCCCCGGACCCCGGCAAGGATAGGGGCCGGGGTGTACAGTATACCATGGGCTATATAGTATAGCATGATCAATCGCCACATACCAACAGGGCATAGCATATAGTTAGCATATAATATGGTTAGATAAATGTGCATCACAATTCAAGAATTTTCGGATGTTCTATTAGTTGAGTAAGATGCATGCTATTACAAGTGTTCAGCATATGTTCAGAAATTTTGTAAGGTCGGGTATGGAAAGGGGGAGCGGGAGCATGGTGATGCAAGAGCATGTATCAAAAGAGCATTAGCACCAGAAGAGTTAAAGTATAAATACAATGCAAACTTGACAGATGCAAAATCAATTGTCGAGTGGTGTAACGCTTCGATGGGTCCAAGTAATGAAGGTAAGTCTTCAATTCATAGATTTTTTGGTTGATAGATGATACTAATATTACACCATATGAAGATTGTTGTACACTAATAGGATCAAATGAGCTACACTCTTTCCTTAGCTCAAATGTAGGTTCATGGAGTATGCATATGCGGAAGATGGCATGATTTTGTTCTTCATGTACAATTCAAGCCGAGAATGAGTGTGAGTTAAAGGAGTGGGTTGATGAATGGTGGTTAAGTTATATTAGCCCACTTCACACGTATCAACCTCTTACAACATTGGAACTAACATAAATGGAATCATCAGTTGACTTTGACCACATATCATATCTAGTTCAACTAGATAATATATCTACTTGCATAGTTTTTGGAATTCCTATTGTTATCTTACTTAGTAGTTTATTTATAATGTTGACTAATTTCATCTAATTTGTTGCACATATCAATGTAGGGAATGTTTATGCAGTTATTACAGATGAAGACAATGAAGAAGGAACAAATTATTACTTGTGTCATTGTGTTAAGGCCAAAAAGAAATTGGAGGCCCCAATTATAGATGGAGAAAACATCAAATACCCTACAGGCTCAGTGGTTGTTACTGGAATGTGGCTTAGAAGGTACCCACATAAGAGTGTTAATATTTGGTTGTTCCAGGACTTTGACATGCATCAAAAAATTCTTCATTACTCAAACCTTATTGTGGCATCCAATGTTCATTTGATCAAATATAGGGGTAGACCTTTGAGCAAGACCTTGTGGAAGGTGCATTATTTTGACCATGAGACAATACTTGACACAATAAAGAGTAGAGTAGACTGGATGGTTCGTTGAATTAATTTTTAAGTATGCACATTAATTTGTATTAAAATTTAGAGTATGCACATCAAGATTAGTTGATAGTTAGATCTTTCGTTTCTATATTTCAAGTTTGCATATGGTTGATTCCAAGTTTGTACATATTTTTTGGTTCAAAGTTTACATATGAATATTGGTTCGAAGTTGTCAATGCGGTAGCAATGACAAGGTAGTGAGCATTGCAAGAAAAAATAGGGTATATAGAAATCAATCAAAGAGGGAAAATATAATAAATTTGGCCATGCTACAAGAGGTATCAAACAACCGATTATTGGACAATATCACCCATTATCACCATGAGACCCCATTTCTTAGAGGTGTTTTATCAAACAACTCACTAGCTTCTCAATGCTACCACATTAGCAAACTAGTGAGCTCACTATGTGTGGTGTCTCATGGTGATCAATTTTTTGCCCCCTCACATAATTTTTTTTGTACACCTTGACTATGTATTATAGTTTCTTTGAAATTTGGGTATGGTGAGTTGTCATAATCACAATCATGTATCATTGGCATGTGTCATTATCACTCTAGGTTAGCACTATAATTCTTCATTAGCATTGTCATTCCATTTATATTCTCCACTGATGCATATTTGCACCTTGGATGATTTCATATGCTCATATGACTACCTTTTATTATACAATCTACCTCCATGATAATTTCTTGTTGTCCCATGACTGATATACCTTGCTTGGTGACTATGATAGTTTTCATAGTTTCATGCAACATTATCTTGTTGTCTTCACTTGTAGGTGGCTGAAAACATAACTATGTTTTTGATCTATAGCACCATGTTTTCTTGTTCTCTAAGCCCATAATTATCTTTTCCCCTGTAGGTGTTATCAATCATCAAAAAATGAGATTGAGAAGGCTTATCTTTGAAAATGAATATGATTTTCATATACCTCACCCTTATCATACTTTCCCTTGAGCACTAAAAATAGGTTGATGTAGGCTCACATGTGATATGAAGTGTCCTTAGGCACCCTATAGGTTATGAGCTTGTAGCCCTTCACATAGATGATTTTGATATAAATTTATTCTTATACCTAATAATGGGGATCTAAAACCTGATTTGGATACCCTTATAATTCTCATTAGACATGTGTGAAAATCATATGGGGTTAATTTGTACAGAATTGGCCAAAACTACTTACAGTCAAATTAGGCCTCTTTCTAAGGATTGATATGGAACAACAATTACTAAATGGATTAGTTAGGTCTTTAAATTCATATGGAAGGTGTATTTAGACATTTAGAATATGCCTAAATAGTCCCTAGTCTTGAACATTTCTGAAATACAAGAATTTTCACTAAAAATAGACAAATTGCCATGTAAAAGCTAGGAAATCAAGGGCTTTGTGGAAAAGGAACTTGCATGTGTGGAAAAATCATGAAACTTGGCACATCATCCCATACACGTATAAGCATAAATAATCTAAAATTTGGCAAAATTTAGTTGGTGGAAACAAAATTTAAGCCTATGCCCTAGTTTGAGGCCTAAACTGACAGTTCCAACAAAAGTTAAGCAGTGTAAAGTTGCAAAGGGGTGTAACTTTTGTTTTGCAACTTGTGTGACCAAACACACTATTCCAACATGTCTATATGGGTACATTTAGGCTATTCATGGTCCTCTTTAGCACCCAAATACGTTGAATCAATTTGAGCTACGTTCAACCAACTTAATCCCTTAAGAGTCTAAAGTGCAAAATGACTACAATCTTTGACAGGTTGTTACTCGAAAACTGTCATGCTTAAAAAAAAATTCCTACGTCTATGGGATTGTATTGGGCCCATCTATAATAACCTTTCTCAATTTTTGATATCTCAGAGGTTTTTTCTAGTCATGACGACTTTTTAATTGATGGAAAAAGTGTCAAATGCAAGCAGTGTAAAATTGCAAAGGGGTGTAACTTTTGTTCTGCAACTCGTGTAACCAAACAGACTGTTCCAACATGTTTGGATGGGTACGTTTAGGCTAGGCATGGTCCTCTTTCGTACCCAAATAGGTTGAATCTGTTCGAGCTGCATTCAACTAACTCAATCCCTTAAGAGTCAAAAGTGCAAAATGGTTACAATCTTTGACGGGTTGTTACTTGGAAACTATGACACTTGAAAATTTTTGTCTAAGGATATGGGATCATGATGGGCCCCTCTATAATAATATCTTTTGGTTTTTGATATCTCAAAGGCATTTTTTAGCGGTAACGACTTTTTCAGTTGATGGAAAAAGTGTCAAATGCGAGCAGTGAAAAGTTGCAAAGGGGTGAAACTTTTAATCTACAACTCATGTGACCAAACAGACTGTTCCAACATGTACGGATGGGCATGATTAGGCTAGGCATGGTCCTCTTTCACACCCAAACATGCTGAATCATTTTGAGTTACGTTCAACCGGCTCAATCCCTTAAGAGTCCAAAGTGAAAAATGGTTGCAATCTTTGATAGACTGTTACTCAGAAACCGTGACACTTAAAAAAAAATTGTCTAAGGCTACGGGATTGTGTTGGGCCCCTCTACAAAAACCTCTCTTAGTTTTTATATCTTAGAGGCATTTTCCAATGCTGACAATTTTTTAGTTGATAGAAAAAGTGTTAAATGCAAGTAGTGTAAAGTTGCAAAGGGGTGTAAATTTCATTAT
Organism: Sequoia sempervirens; assembly: GCA_007258455.2. NCBI lineage: Eukaryota > Viridiplantae > Streptophyta > Pinopsida > Cupressales > Cupressaceae > Sequoia > Sequoia sempervirens. The sequence goes on from VDFB02152098.1 coordinate 12,989, forward strand.
GCACATTGTGTGACCAAACAGACTATTCAAACACATCCAAATGGGTACGTTTCAACTATGCATGGTCCTCTTTTGCACTCAAACATTCTGAATCAGTCTAAGCTACATTCAATCAACTCAATCCATTAAGAGTCCAAAATGCAAAATGGTTGCAATCTTTGACTGGGTTGTTACTCAGAAATTGTGACACTTAGAAACTTTATATCAGCTCTGAGATCATGTTGGTCCCCTCTACAATAACCTCTCTCAAATTTTGATATCTCGGAGGCATTTTCCAGTGGTGATGACTTTTCAGTTGATGGAAAAAATGTCAAATGCAAGCAATGTAAAGTTGCAAAGGGGTGTAACTTCTGTTCTACAACTCATGTGACCAAAAAACTATCCCAACACTTCTGTATGGGTACGTTTAGCCTAGGCATGGTCCTCTTTTTCACCCAAACATGCTGAATCAAGTTGAACTATGTTCAATCGACTCAATTGCTTAGGAGTCCAAAGTGCAAAATGATTGTAATATTTGACGAGCTATTACTCGGAAATCATGACACTTAGAAACTTTTCCTCTAAGGCTACGAGATCATGTCGGAACCCTCTATAATAACCTCTTTCAATTTTTGATATCTCAGAGGTGTTTTTCAGTGGTGATGACTTTTCAGTTGATGGAAAAAGTGTCAAATGCAAGTAGTGTAAAGTTGCAAAGGGGTGTAACTTTCGTTCTACAACTTGTGTGACCAAACAGACTGTTCCAACACATTGGTTGGGTACGTTAAAGATAGGAATGGTCCTCTTTCACACCCAAACACACCGAATCATTTTGAGCTACGTTCAACCGGCTCAATCCCTTAAGATGGAATGCAAAAGAAAAGAAAAGAGAAAGATTCATGTGATAGTTAAGAAGTCTGAGTTTTCCACACCAAAAGCATATAATTGTATGAAAGAGGTAAAACATGTGGGTGTCAAAATAGTTGAGGAAAAGGGAAAATCTACAAAAAAATACCACGTTGAGGAATAGGGGAATCGGTGTATGAGGCTCAAGGTTAATCCAAACATCCCAGGCTTCACACCACTTGCATGAACAATCATGAGTGATAAGTTTGATTAATTGGTATAAGAAGGTTGAGGGTTCATCTATACATTCTATGCTCCATACCACTTACAGGAATTCATGACTGACAGTTTCCATTGGGTACTTAACTAACTCAATAGGTTTTAGCTTTAGATGAACTCACACAACAAAAGACAATCTTACCTAGACGGGTTTGGCTCTAGTGGATGTTACTATAAATGAGATAAATGGTAGAACCAATTGACCAACATGCAGTTGAGTTGATTTCTCTTCCATATTATTTTGTGGGGGAAATTTAGAATCTTATATGAGTCAGATGCTTTTGTGTAAGCATGAGTACAACCCTTGAAAGTCAAATATGGAGGTTAGCGAGTTGCAGTTTCAAATTAGGAATATAAGATGACTCTACAGATGAGTGCAGGATACAAGTAGATTGAATAAGCACGTAATCCACAAGAAGGGAAGTTAATAGAGGAATGTAAATGTTCTTGACAAGGCCCCAATGCATTTGAAAGCCCAAATTGACTTGTAAATGTTGCAAGATGATAGTGGAAATGAGGAAGCACAACTTCAATATTTTTTTTGTAAATCTCTCTTTCAATGTGTGTTTGAGTTATTTACTTTCTTACTTTAATCCAACTAATTCAATAATTGAAGCACATAGAAATCATATGAATGATATTTTCAATTGATTAGAAACAAGTTCTTACTTACAAGAGTAAGTAACATTAGACTTTACTAATATACAATCTAAAGAATCAATGTGCTCATTTACTACACCATTATCTTATGGATTTCAAGGGCCATATGTCAGCAGTAACATAAAAGGAGTGTGAAATCTAGCCTATAAGCATTGTAGGCATGCATTTGAGCATGCACACAATTTCATAATGAATATAAGATCTAGATGGAATCCATAGTGGTGGGAAATATAATTTTGTAGCCTTTTATATATTGATTTAGTATCGTAGAACATTGAATTAGCACATAAGTAAATGATAAATCCTTGGTGAATCATTTTTTTAAATATTGAAGTTGTTTAGCATCAATTAATAAATATTCAAGACAAACCATGAAGGACAACAATTAGCAATGCCAGGGCTAACCAAATGCTAAATGTCAAGACCATGTGAAAATGAAAGATGTAATAAGTGAAGTATACATTGGAAGTGCATGAAGCATACACATGAATAAGTGAAGTATACATTGGAAGCATGAAGCATACATTGGAATAAGTGAAGCATTCACGTGAATAAGGGAAGAATTCACATGAATAAGTGAAGCACAAGTACTCAAATACACATAAGCCATGAAGTATACACATGAATACAAAGTATACACATTCATACAATGTATACACATGAATACAATGTATACACATGAAAACAAGTCACAAAGTATACATTGGAATACACGTAAGTCACAAAGTATACACATAAGTTGTAAAGTATACACTTGAATACACGTAACTCATATCTATTGAAGTGTGGATTTATAATGCAAATATGGACACCGTCAATAAAAAAGATTTGTATTAAATAAATAGCCATGTAGGCATACATCATCATATGTTGATATAAGTATAAAATATATACAAAATAGTGATATAGGCCTACAAGAATTCCATATAGGCATACAATGTCAAGTATATGCAATACAAAATATGTCCAAAAATGCCATATAGGCATACAACAAAGGACCCCAATCAAAAGTCATTGCCCTCCAAGTGAATGAAACAAACAAGTGGCCTTTGATGGTCGGGTGGATGGCGATGCACATGACACTCGTTTACCCTGAACTCAAGGGCTACTCCTCTTATTTAGTTCCTCATCAAGCTTCAAATGTTACAATAACAAGTAAAGACATTAATATATAGAAATTACAATATAAAAAATGATATATTTAACAAAATAATCACTTACCACCACTAGATGATCTCTCTCCTCACGTAAAAGATTCGCATGCTCATCCTGTGCAATGCCCAAGTCCTATAGAAGCCATGAAAATAGAAATTAAACTACGAATCAATAATCATCTGATTTTTAGTTTTAAACATGGTAATGGCAGAGCGGTGACACAGGAAAGGGTTTCAAAGGCACGAGGATTTTCAGTATGGAGATGGTGCATGGGGGCGATGGCCTTTCAATAAAAGAAGGGGTCATAACTACAACAACCCCAAAAGAGCATACACAAATCAGGCATGGCGGGCTTCAGCTACCCAGTATGCTAGGGCTAGTGATTTGGATGCATGTGGGAGAAGAGTGAGAACGCAGTCGCAGAAGGGTGAACGATTTAGGACGTGGCATTTAACAGAGAAGGTGGAATTTAGACATGTGGAAGACAAGTTCTAGCGCCCGAAACGACAAGTAGAAAAATTTGGTCCAAGCAAGGTAATGCCTAGCATTTCCTATGCAACCATGACTACTTTGCTTCTGGAAAATAGAGAATGGAGTGATTTGGTTAGTTTTCTAAAAGCTAAGGCTTTTTTCTTGAAATGGGGTGGGAAATGGCTTGCATTCTCTAAGATAAGCGCTTGGTGTGATAAACATTGGGGGAAATATTGGGATCTAAAAACCCTTGAAAATGGTTTTTACCTTGTGACTTGCAAAACTACTTAGGATAAGGAGTGGATCCTCAATAGTGGTCCTTTTGTGATGGAGGGAATAGGTTTTTTCATTAAATATTGGGCCCCAAATTTTGACCCCAATGAAACAACGGTTGAGGAAGTCCCTATGTGGATTAGATTGAAAAATCTCTCTCAAGAATATTGGGATCAGGAAACCTTGAGAAAGATTGGAAATAAGTTTGGGACCTTTGTGAAGTCATAAGAGGTTGTTGAGAAGTCAGATTTTAGCATCTTCCCTAGGATTTTCATTTTGAGGCAAG
>VDFB02152099.1:0-12991 GCA_007258455.2 Sequoia sempervirens
TTTAATTGTAAAATCTTTTGAAATCTTCTCATATCATAATTAAATATTTTATTTAAATATGAGATCTTCTGCTTTTTTTCAAAAATCTTGATTAAAGCTTTCTTCTTATCACAAAACTTTCTTCTGCTTTCAAAAGCTTAATTAAATATTTTATTTAATTAAGAAAAAAGCTTAATCTCCTCCACAAATAAATAATTGAATTTTTAATTCATTATTTATTAGCTTTTAAATCTTTCTTTTATTCTTTTAAAGAAAGATGATTTCTTATCTTCTTATCTTCTTCTCTGTCATAAAAATAGAAAAATCTTGTTTTCAAGTTTTCTTCTATTTTCTCTTCAGTTTCATCCTTCTTCAACCATTCGATCTGTCGGAATTATCACAACCATCAATCAAGATAGCCAATCAGAATCATTCGAAAAACTCTATAAATACCTGTGTGAATCCAAGCATTGATAATAGGAAATTAATTAGAGTTCATGCATTTAATTCATTTAGTATTCTCATATCATAGTATCATGTTTACTTCAAGCATATTAGTTCAATTCAATATCATAGTTTAATCTTGCATCATGCATCACATTTAAAATCTCGTTTTTTAGGAAGACATTTTGTTGAGCCTAGCCTACAAATCTGAGAGCAAAAGCTGGAATCAACAAAAACACTGAAGATAGAGGACAATAGGACGATAATTGAAGCAGAATACTGAGTTTGCATTTATTTACTTTTTATGTTTTGTTTTGATACAATGTCTTATTGGTGTGCTTGAATAGTATTTATTTTAATTCATTATGCATATTATTTTCGATCACACATTTCTGGCGCCCACCGTGGGGCCTATGCCCCCATTTTAGACTTCTTTCTTGCAGGTCTTCTTGCAAGTTTTTTGGCAGGTTTTCTGGCATCTGGCAGCGCATCTGGGAGATCCATTTTTTTTTCATTTTACAGGTACTTCGGCGCATCTGAAGACTATTTCAGCGCATCTGGGAATTTTTGAAGAGCATATAGGAAATAGAATGGCGCATATGGGCATTTCTGCATAGCATATAGGAGTTTAATTACCGCATATAGGACATCATTAAGTGCATTCAAATCTGTTTCGAAAAAATTTAAAAAAAAATTACATTTTAGTTTAGCGCATTTAGGTTCTGTTTTTGCGCAATTAAGTTCTGTTATTGCACATTTTTAGGTTCTGTTATTGCGCATCTGAATTCTGTTCTTGCGCATATAGGTATTGTTTTCATGCATCTAGGTAACAGGGTTGCACATATTAGTTCTGTTTTCGCACATCTGGGTAACAGAGTTGCGCATCTGGGTTGTAACAGAGATTCTGAGTCTGACGCCTTCCGCAGACATAATTTCTTTCCATTTTCTTGCTAGATTTAAAATGAATCAATCTAGGGTAGCCACCACATCTTTATCATGCAGTTAAAATGAACCCAATGTCTATTGTGAAGCAAAATCTTCACTTAGATTAAATCATTTTTGATTTTGGTGCACCTAAAATGAATCTGTCTACTCTTTTTGACTGTGTTTGAAAGTGGTAGGTGATTATGTTCTCACCCTGTGCAAACTAGGTGATCAAAAAACCAGACCCACTTTTCCCTGTGTAACCTTGACTTGATAATCGAAGTATCCTCTCCCCTTGCGCACTTGTGCGATCTTGGGTGCAAGAGAAACGGTTATTGACTCTAGAAATTGGGCCTGCCTAGGGATTTCATCACCTCAACGTGACTCAAACCAGCAACGGAGCTAAGGCAAAGCTACCCCCAACCGGTATATAAATTTAAATCTTAAGGGAAAACCTAAGGTTGTTTGTGCGGATGTGTCATACGGATGGAGTTGTACTCCCTTAAACACTGTTGAGCTTAACCTCTTCAAGCTGGAGTGCCACCTTAATGATGATTAATCTCTTGCCCCATGTATGGCCACTCAAATGGGGGTCCCGAACTAAAAACTCTTGTGTAGTAAGCCAAAATCCTTCTATTTGCTAGCGCAGCACCGGTCGGTGTGAAGGCATCCACACTTTCGCAGTTTGTAGTAGAGGTGATCAGCTCACCATGGGAGTTTCTTGGGGGTTGGAAGCTTGGTTGGCCTGAGAAGAGAGTGCACTATAAGGGGGAGCCTATGCAGCCAAGCTTCTGAATTCACACGCTATAGATATGCGGTTACGTGGAATCTAGCGGATATTGTCCTAGCCTAACCTAGGTTGTACTTGTCTTATTCTGTGCTTGGTTACGATCAACTTAAATCAAACTGTTTGCTGTGTTTTCAAAACATTAATTCGGATAAAAGGGATCATCCAAGGAAAATAAACATGAAAAACTTGACTGAAAAGTTTTCAAAACTAGTCAAAATCTTTTGAGCTGTTTTAAAGCGCATCTAGAACGTAGCATATACAATCGTTCTTGTTAGAAATCAACAGTTCAGCGCATCTAAAGTAATCTTCCAGTACTTGTTTAAAATTTGTTTTTAAAGCGCATATGGCCTAGCCAGTTTAGCACAGCTCTCTTTCTATGCATTCAAGGTGTTATAGCGGTAGCATTTGACTCTTTCTCCAGTATATGCCTCTTTTTACCAGCGCGTTTTAAGGGAGATAGGCGCTTTTAGGTTTTCCTATCAAATTTTGCAGACCAGTTTCCTGACGTTTCTCTCCCATGTTGAGGTGAAATCAGCAAGTTAGATCAGAAATCAGTCTCAATAGAAACCCCAAAACAAACTTTGATTCTGAAACCTTAGGCTGCTGATTTTGTATAAAATGGAAACCGTCTTGCTCCATTGCTATCTGGAATTTCTCCATAGATGATACCAAGATTTACATTAGAGAGGATTCAGCGACGAATTACACTATAAGACAGCTGTCTGACATTTGAGGAGTTAGAATATACCACAACCTTCGATTGAATATTCAACACATCCTAGTCAAATCCTTCAGTGACCTTTTTGATCATATCATAAGATTCCTTTCATATGCCTATTTTTACAAGATCTCAATACAACAAAATAGGAGAAGAGTCTCAACGAGAGAGTCCTACCCATAACATTCAAGAAGAAGGTGAACGTGGTAATCCTCATTTTAGTGTGAATCACAATCCTCTTTTCAGTGACGACAATATGGCTGATAGAGAGGAAAATCCATCTCATAAGTACAAAGACATGAACAAAACTCCCGTAGATAGTGACAATGAGCAAGAGGAAGAACTTCACATTAGAGAGGCTGAACAAGACCCCAAGTTTCTTAAAGCCATAGAAAAGATCCTGCAACTTGACAAAGAAAAGTATTTTCTCTTCCTAGCCGATCAAGGAGCTAAACTGCCTAAGGATTTTGATACTAAGAAATTAAAGAGCAAAGAGGAAGAAACATCCCCATCTGATCTTACTGCTCTTACTCAACAATTTAAGGCACTCCAAGGACAAATCAAAGAGTTATAAGGGGGAACCACAACAAAGAAATACACTCTTGATGACATATGTCCTTATCCTTTTGATAGAAATCTCAATATGATTCCATTTCCTAAACATTGTGAAATTCCCAAATTTGATCGTTATAATGGGAAATCGGATCCAATTGACCACGTTAGAGACTTCCGAAACATGAATTTAGAGTTTGCACATGAAGACACTTACTTACTGCAATTATTCCCTCAGAGCCTTGGAGTTAATTCTATGGAATGGTTATCTAAGATTACACCTCCTGTTCAAACATTTGAGGAATTGATCAATTTGTTCATAACACAATACACCTACAACATCCAACACCAAATCACCATGATTGATCTTTGCAAAGTTGCACAAAAACCTGGTGAACCCTTCACTACCTTTCTTCAAAGATGGAGAAGAATGTTCGCTAGGTATCCACGTCATGTTCCTAAAAAGGAAAAAATGGTTACTTTCATCAATAGCCTAAACTCAGAAATGAGCTATCACTTAAATCTACATTGTCCACCCTCCTTTGAGAAATTGATTGAGGATGCCATCACCATCGAAAGTGCTTTGGTCAAAAGAGGGACAATAAAACTTGACAGGGACAACCCTAGCTCATCTAACCATTGCAACAATCAAGACAAGTCTAAATTTTGGACTCGCAACAAAAACATTGTAAACGATGGTGTTGTAGATGCAAATCATGTCACGTCTAAGCCGTTTGTTTTGAGTACACCAAATACTACTCGTAACAATAATTACAACAATGTCAATTCAGTCGTGAATCAAGGAAACAATCTTCCCCCTCCAACGAACAACAATCAGGGGACTGTCAACAACCAAAACTACCGTGGAAACAACAACAACACCTTAGGGAATACCTCAAACACGAACCCACAACGCTTTTCATTCTTCTCTAATAAGAGAACTTTCACTCCACTAGGAAAATCCTTGGAATCTACTTTCAAAGAGGTTATGGAAAAAAATGTCCTTACTTTGCCACCTCAACGCAATTATGAACCTAGTATAAAACCTCCATCATGGAATGAAGCTTATTATTGTGATTATCATAGGTGCAGAGGTCATCGTACAAACAACTGTCAAGCTTTGAAGCATGCTCTTCAAGACCTAATTGACAAAGGAATTATCACAGTAGAAGGACAACAAAAATCCAATGAAGATCACCAAGCATTTCGCAACCCTCTACCAAATTATCAAAAGGGAGAGTCTTCTGACAAAAATGTGAATCAAATCGATGACACTATAATCCGTCACCTCTACATGGATGATGAGCGAATCAATGTTATAAAAATCAAGGAGCAAATAGACAATAGACAAGTTAATGTCACAACGAGAGCACAAGCTAAAGTTGTCTTGAAAGGTGTTGCTTCAAAATCCACTGAGCCCTTCCCTCAACATCGATATGACTTAGTTAACCAACTTCGAAAAACTCCGGCCCAAATTTCCATTTTAGAACTCCTAAAGATTTCTCCTGCACATAAGGAAATTTTAGACAAGGCCCTTTTTGAAACAACTGTATCCATGGATTTGGATGTGAACCGATTTCAAGCCATGGTAGGACATTTGTCCTCACCCACATGTCTTTCATTCTCTGACAAAGATGATGTTTCCATGACTCATCCCCACAATTCATCATTATACTTAGAGGTCATGATCCACAAGTTCCGTGTAAAACGTGTCCTAATAGATGGAGGGGCTGGTTTGAATATATGTACCTTGAAGTTAGTCCAAGCTTTAGGATTTTCTGAGGACTCCATTGATCCTAGAAGAAAGATTACTATTAAAGCCTATGATGATGAGGAAAGAATGTCTAAAGGTCTAATCATGCTACTAATCAGAGTGGGACCTGTTATCAAAAATACCTTTTGTCAAGTATTAGAATGGGATATGGCATATAACATCTTGTTGGGTCGTCCTTGGATCCATGAAATGCAAGTTGTTCCGTCCATGTACCATCAATGTCTTAAGTTTCCATATGACGGACAGGAAATCACTATATCAGCTGATAATTCAAACACCCAAACTTGTGCTAACATCAAAGCTAGTCAGGATACTTTGGTTCCAAACAATCGAGAAGCGCTTGCTAATACTTCTCCTAAGAATGATACACAAATCAATCAATTAGCCAAAAGCTTTGATAAGAAACTGCAGTTCAGGGTGGGTTGAGATATTATCTCTATCTTTGCTTCAATCTACCTGCATCGCACCGATCCTTGGACGGCGGCTTCTATTGCACAGCTTAGCGGTCGATCGGCATGGCAGCTGCAGCGAGGGAGACCAGCACCCAGGATTCCGAAGTAGGACAAAGAATTTATCCAAAGAAAAGAAGAGTCCTCACGGGGATCACAGTACATGTTCTGAATTGGCTTTATAAGGATGAAGATGAAACAGTTCTAAATGTCACCTTACCAACTGACAGATATGGGAAAGGATATTCCATCATGCAAAAGATGGGATATGACAATGGTCCTCTTGGAAAAAGAAAAGAAGGCATAGTTGAGCCTATCCATCTTCTAGGGCTTGCTGCATATGATAAAACTGGACTAGGCTATGATGCTACCCCATCCAACCAATCACAGGGTAATGTTTTTACACTACAAGAAGGTTCTGATAAGAAAGAGGCATGTTTGGCATCAATCCTGAAGTTCATAGAAAATAACTCTGATACAGATTTTGCTGAATATGAATGGGATACCATCCATGATGATGAATTTTGGAGAGACAAAGAGGTAGATGTCATACACAAATATACACCAACTTTAATCAAAGGAGAAGGTTCAGGGTCCCAACCACAAGGATCTGAACTACAAAGCAACTATGAGTCTAGTGATACTGAGTCAGATCTTAACGAACAAGACTATCAGGAGAATAGTACCATCATTGATCTACCTCATGCCTTGGATCCTACCGATAACTCTATTTTGACCCTAACCATCGCCGATTTCACACGACCAAATGACTTGTTACCTTTGATCCATCCTGATCTCATTGACTGGGATCTAACTGAACCTCTTGACTTGCCTATTTTTCCAAATGACAAAGCTATCATAAACTTCCTTTCCGCAGATGATATAAATGATTGTTCCACTAGCGATTTTCAATATGAAGTCTTTAATCAGGAGAGTGTCAAGTCTCCTAGCTGCAAAAATGAAAATAAAGAAAAACGATCTAGTGGTGAAAACCAGAATCTGGCAGTACTAGATCAAATAAAAGATAAAATAAAGAGCGTATCAGATGGTGAAAACCTTTTCAAGGCACTAGCTGATGGGAAACTTGACACTCTCCCAGAGCACTATCATGAGAGATTGCCCATCTTGGTTGAGCCTACAAAGGAAATCAATATTGCAACTACAGATAATCCAAGGATTCTACAGGTAGCTAAATCAATGACAGATAAAGAAATCCCAAAGTTCATAAACTTTCTCAAAGAAAATCAAGTCAATTTTGCTTGGTCATATGTGGACATGCCAGGTCTAGATCCTGATCTCATAATGCATCATTTGTCTATTAAACCAGGAGTTAAACCAGTGAAACAAAAACTCAGAAAGATGCATCCTCATGTTGCACTGCTAGTTAAGGAAGAACTCAAGAAACTCCTAGATGCAGGATTTATAAGATCAATTGCCTATGCAGAATGGATTTCCAATATTGTCCCAGTAGCAAAACCAGATAAACGCATTAGAGTGTGCACTGATTTCAGAGATCTTAACAAAGCTTTCCCTAAGGATGACTTTCCGCTTCCAAGCATTGACACTATAGTTGATTTAACAGCTAGCCATGCCATGTATTCATTAATGGATGGTTTCTCTGGATACAACCAAATCAAGATTGCACTAGAAGACCAAGAGAAAACAGCTTTCACTTGTCCATGGGGAACATACTATTGGAATGTCATGCCTTTCGGTCTAAAGAATGTTGGGGCTACTTATCAAAGAGCTATGACTACGATCTTTCATGACATGATGCACACATTCATGGAAGATTATGTGGATGACATATTAGCAAAATCATACACCAGAGAAGGACACTTGGAGATACTGTCGAAAATATTTACCAGATTGGAAAAATTCAAAGTTCGCCTAAATCCTAAGAAATGTGTTTTTGGGGTCACATCTGAAATTTTTTTAGGATATATAGTTTCAGAAAAGGGAATTGAAGTAGATCCTGCTAAAGTTTAGGCAATCATGGAGATGCCTACCCCAAAGAACATCAATCAATTGAGATCATTACAAGGGCGACTTCAGTCCATCAGAAGATTCATTGCACAATTGGTTGACAAAAGTCTACCGTTCACACATCTCCTGCATAAGAATGTTCCTGTTAGATGGGATGACAAATGTGAAATGGCATTTCAACAAATCCAAAAGCGATGCGATGAACCCACACCCGGTTCTAGTACCACCAAATCTAGATAAACCATTGATCCTGTATATTGCCGCAACCGAGACATCCTTGGGGGCATTATTAGCACAAGAAGACCGTGAAGGGAAAGAGCGTGCAATCTATTACATCAGCAGAACACTAACAAGTCATGAACTCAACTATACTTTCATTGAGAAGGCTTGTTTAGCAGTAGTCTTTGCTTCACAGAAATTTCGACATTACATGCTAACTCATACAATCAATCTTATTTCAAAAAATGATCCACTCAAGTACCCACTCAGTAAAGCATCACTAACAGGAAGGTTAGCAAAATGGGTTATGATTTTGAGTGAGTTTGATATCCACTACATTGATCACAAAGCAATCAAGGGACAAGTTATTGCTGATCAACTAGCAGACGCTCCTCTACAAACAAAGCACCCCTTACACATTGAATTTTCAGATGCTGATGTTTTCACTGCAGAATCTAGCGGTATGATTATACTTTGGTTCTTTCACTCAGCATGGATGCGAAGGGAATTCTCTTTCATCACCCCTCTGATGACATACCATTCCTCGGTCATATAGGCTAATGTTTCCATGCGGCAATAACATAGCTGAATATGAAGCACTAATCAACTGGACTAAAAGAAACTGACATTTGAATGGAGGATTCACCAGAGCCTACAAGTTTATGGTGACTCACAGTTAGTCATTAACCAAATCAATGATGAATATCAGACTAAAGATGACAAATTGTTGCCATACAAGAAGATGGTCGATGACTTCAAGAAGTACTTTGTAGACATTTAGTTCACAAAAATTCCAAGGCTCGATAACAAAGCATCTGACGCTATGGCTACGATCGCATCATTGGTACAACTCCCAGAAAAACAGACTCGCTATGAATTTCTGGTGGAACAATTATTTACACCTGCTTATGACACACCCGAAAGCCAAGTTATCTGCCATTTGGTAGGATCCGATTCACCCTGGTATGGTAAGATTTATGCCTACCTAAAAGATGACATTTTACCACCTGACTTATCCCGTAACCAAAAACGTAACTTTATCCGACAATCCTCTTGCTATACCCTTATCGTTGATACCCTTTATCGCCGTGGTCTTGATGGTACTTTACTTCGATAATGAGCAGGATGAATCGACAAAATCTTTACAAAATGGGGGCATGAAATTGCTCATTGAGGTGGACTAACCTTATCAAAGAAATTGATTAGAATGGGTTACTATTGGCCTACAATGGAGAGGGAATCATTCACTTTTGTTAAAATACCCAAAATGTAGTTAAGCAGGAATCTTATTCATGCTCTGGCACAAGAACTTCACTCGTTCACACCAACCTAGCCATTTTCTTAATGGGGGTTAGATCTAGTAGGTAAAATTCATCCTTCATCCTCAAATGGGCATAAGTTCATCATCACGGTGACAAAATATTTCACTAAGTGGATTGGTACCTCATCTGATCCACTTGGGAAAACAAATTTCATCCTTCATACTCCAACTGCATTTATTTTGTTGATGTAATTCCCTAATGCTATTATTACAGATAATGGTCGACCTTTCAAGAATCAGGATGTTGATGAACTTTTTGAAAGATTCCATATTCATCACAGATATTCAACACCTTACTATCCACAAGGGAATGGCCAAGCAGAGGCCTCAAACAAGACTATACTAAAGATTTTGAAGAAGACCGTCAATGATTCAGGGAAAGATTGGCATGTTCAACTCAATCCCGCCTTGTGGGCTTACAGAACTAGTGTCTGAACGCCAACAGGAGCAACACCTTTTGCCCTTGTCTATGGAGCAGAAGCCATATTGCCTTTAGAGGTTGAAATACCTTCACTAAGAGTATCACTGAAAGGTCTCATAACAGATGATGAATACAAAGTTTCCCGACTACAAGAGTTAAGAACTTCTAGATGAAAAGAGATAGAGAGCGGTGACCATTTGAAAGCATACCAGCGAGGATGATGTCACCGTAGCTATAATCCTGAAGTAAAGCCGCATTGCACCTTTCAAAATTGGGTGATCTGAATTGAAAGAGAACCACACAATCAACAAGGCGGAGAAAAGAAGGAAAGTTTGAACCAAATTGGCTAGAGCCCTTATGTAGTTATTGCGATTAATCTGATTCGGGGAGCATACAAGTTATCCAACACGAAGGGCTGTTTGATAGACCATCAATAGCATGCATCTCAGAAATATTGTGTTTTAAAATTAGCGCTATCATCATCCACAAAGAATCCACGAAAAATACAAAAACGAGTCTATTGTGAGAAAAATTCAAAAATAAAAAAATGTCATAGGTGAAAACACGTAAACTGAAGTGATCTATTGATAAGAAATACAAAAAAAAAAAAATCAAAAAAGAATTTAGAAAAAATACAATTAAAATGAATGAAGTGAAAATCCTGGCAAACCGGGCGGCTATGTACCTCTCCATCTATTAGTTCTTGTTTTGCACTTTGGCTTTTTAGCTTTCCTTTTTCCGCATCTTTTTCACATCTTAGGGTTATTATCGCATCATCCTGCTGTCATTTACCTAGAGTGATAAAACGTCTTACCATGGCTTGATCATTGTACATATTCCTTTTCGTAAGTTGTATCAATAAACGGGGAAAACACTCAACTGGGCACTCAACTGGGGGCACTTAACTTTCATAGCATGCTAAGACAGCTGAACAATGTCATAAGATCCAATCATGCAAACAAACAACCAACTCACGCAAAACTTTATCCGATCATGAAATAATTTTCAGCAGATATCCTATCATTGTCTATTGGATGATCCAAAAATCTGAATAATGTATGAAATAACAGTATTACACTTTGAACAAAGGTTGCTTGATTTTTGATATCATTACTCTGGAGCACACTTGATGATGTACTGAACTAGAGTGGCAAGGAACGAGAATGATTTTTCTTTGTCTGCTGTCTTGAGGTTAATAGTCAATTTGATGCAAATATGTCACAAGACATGATGAACAAAGCAATATCATCAATGACAGTTCCACATTTGCATCAGAAGGGTGGTTAATCTTTGTCTGTTTATGCAAGAAATGCTCAGGTCATCTTGGTTCAATTATACCTCGATGCTTGTGTTCGCTTGTTATATCAAAAATCATGAAAGTTGTACTCAGGTCATCATTGGCGCTAATTCCCCCTCTGATGCTTGTACATACTTCCAACATTTTAAATGCTCTATGATGATTCAAGAAGGCTTATAACAGGCTCAACAAATTGGTTAATTTCATTTAGTTGCATATTTGTTAGATCATTGTATATATCTGCATATTGGATTCACACCAATGTTTTCAAAGGCTGAATGAAAACATTGACGGTTGTCATGTAGTTTTGAACTCTTTGTGGAGGACATTTGGACATCTCATTCATTCATTATCATTTTATCATTATCATTACCATTCTCATTTCTCCTTCATTCATTTTATCATGTCATTCATTTGTCATTCTCATTTATCATTTCTCATTATCATTTCTCATTCGTTATCATTTATCATGTCTCATTTCATTCATTTATCATTATCATTCATCATTATCATTTATCATTATCATTCATCATTTTTCATTATCATTTATCATTTCTCAGTTATCATTTCATCACCATCATTTATCATTATCATTTTTCTCATTCATTCTCATTTCTCATTCATTCATTTTATCATTATCATTTATCATTATCATTATCATTTATCATTATTATTTCTATTATTAGATCCTTATCTCATATCATTTCATTACCATTGTTTTCATAACATTATCATTT
This sequence comes from Sequoia sempervirens, assembly GCA_007258455.2. Taxonomy (NCBI): domain Eukaryota; kingdom Viridiplantae; phylum Streptophyta; class Pinopsida; order Cupressales; family Cupressaceae; genus Sequoia; species Sequoia sempervirens. The sequence goes on from VDFB02152099.1 coordinate 11,612, forward strand.
CTTATTCATTCATCATTTCATATCATTGATCATTTCTCAATTACTGTTATCATTACTTTTTTCTTTCATATCTTTATCATTTATAATCCCATTATCGTTTCATCATTTATCATTTGTTATTATTTATCATCATCATCTCATATCATTTCATTACCATTGCATTCATTCATCATTTCATTTATCATCGCATTGCTATTTTCATTACATAAGCATTACCAAACATATCATTTATCTTTTCATCAAGTATCATTATCAGTATCACATTCATTATCTACCATTTCCATATCATAATTTCACGATGCATTTCATACACATACTATTCATTTATCATTTGAAACAAAATTCAAAAACCAAATAACTCATATTTACATTATCACCAATCATTGCATCTACATCCTAGATTATCCATTTGCATCACATCATTAGATCATCCTGCATCATCAGATTAGTCCACAAAAATAATAAAAAACAAGAAAAACATATCAAAATCCATCTCATATCATACATGCATAAAAGTAGCATCCATATCACATCCAAAATGCACAAACATATCATCATCACAAACATCGCCGCTACATATCATCACTCATCAAAATAATACAAATGTCCAATGTCCAATGACACTAAAAGGTTCAAAACATAATACATGAGACATGACCAAAACTCAATATACATGCCCTACATATGTGCAAAATATATCGGTACCAAACAACTAGCTGGTGGATGCCCCTAAAGGAGCTAGTCCGGAAGGAGGTGGCCTACCACTAGTCCCTGCATCAGGATCCCGTCAAGGCCCTGTAACCTCTCTGCCATGTGTCGATGTCCGTGATCGGGTCCTCATCCTGCTATGTGATCGTGGGTAAGGCTCTCAACGCTTAGGAGGACACAACTCCTCATATCGGACTCTGTAGTACTCAACCTCTCTGGCTGCCTCAAATCCCTCTGCAATGGCCTCCCGTAATGAGGTACTCTCTACGGTACCCATGAATCTCTGTGCCACACCCTCGGCCTCCAGTACCCATCGTCTAAGAGCATCTCTCTCCATTACCAACTGTATCACCTGTGAATCTGGGGCGGGTACCTGTGCCTGACCTGAACCTGTTCCTGTGCCTGAGCCTGTATCTGTGTCTGGGCCTGTGAAAGCTGTGCCTATAACAACACTATGACACTTTGAGCCTGAGCTAGCTGGCTCTGTAGCTGTGCCTGCTGTCCCTGAAAAGTCTGCACCTGACCCTATAATGCATCTATCTGTGCCTGCTGAGACGAGGATGACACCCTAATCACTGTCCGTGGTCTACCACCGGATCTGGCTCACTGAAGAATCTGTGCTCTGCCAAGACTATCCAACCTCTACTGCCTCTCCTCATCCCCATCATCTCC
>VDFB02152100.1:0-29351 GCA_007258455.2 Sequoia sempervirens
GATAATTTGAATATTATTGTTCAAACCCTTGGGATGTATGAATGTAGGTTTAGGTTAAGGTTAATTTATCAAATTTTATGTAAAATTATGTCACTTATAAACTAGACATTACATCTAGGACAAATATGCAAAGAGAGTCCAAAATTGAGGGGATGTTTTTAACCCACATTGACTTGCATCCAAACTACTATGAATCTTGCATGTCAATCTACTATGAATCTTATATGTCAATGTAAACAAGTAGCTAACATGAAAGGAAATAGCATACTCTCATTGAAATGATATAGTTATGATATCAAATATGTGTGTAGTTCTTGTAATGAATGCTCCATCTTGAAAGACTTAAAATTAGGAATTACGAACAACTACTAATCAATACCAACACATAAAAATAAATGAAAAAGAAAGAGTGGGCTACAAAAGAACTAGAAATTAGTGATATGTGTGCTTTGAGAGAGCCTATGCAAAAGGTGATGTTGGATGCAAAGGTTTTATGCACAAATAACATGAAACAATAAAATGCATGCATCCATGATGGGAATGAAGTCATAAAGAGAATGATCATGAATTTTTCATTATAATCATAATCATAAAAAATTAGTTATATTATATGACCCCTTTAATTGATTGCATTTAAAGGATGCAAGTAATTGAGTGAGGGGAGAAAAAATAATTAGAAGATTGAACACTACAAATCTTACTTTTTTCACATATTCAAATTTTTACTGTGGTTATCTTCAAGATCATGTTTTACTAATTTAAAAAAAGGTGGCCACTTTGAGCCCCTTTTGATACATCCATTACCATGGACATACCTTATCTATGATTGTAAAAAATATTATGTCATATATTAAATTTTACTATAATTTTATAATTATGGTGAAGAACCTACATCCATGTTCAATTCTATTTCTCATTCATGTATTCTCTAGTAAAATGGTTCTCTATTAAATACACTTCAAATCAACTTATTTTTATAATGCATTGAAAAAATTTGATGGCTTTGAAGCTTCAAAAAGTCCACTATGAGTAGATATAGTAATTTTTTCATTTTGTATACATTTTTAGTAACCATTTTTCCATTCTTAAAGTGAAGATAGACAAGGTTATTGTCTATTTGGACAAAAACAACATTAAAGGTAATATTTGGTCTTGTTGAGGAAGGGATGATTCAATAATTGTGTAACACTCCACCTTCTCTTTAGATCTCTTTGCAAGAACTTCTCATAAAAAATCCCATCCTTGAGGAAAAAGACATATATGTAATTCAAATGGATTGTATATACATGTGATGTGATACATTATTACAAGTTGATTTGAAACATCACTCCAAAATAGGCTTCCCATCAAAATCTTCATAATCTTATAACCCACAAACCAAAAATCTAGGAGTGAACCTTGCTTCATCTACTTCACTACTTTAAGTGTCATCCACAATGATGTTACTTTTAAATAATTTACACATAATCCTCTATTCTCTACCTTCCTAGTAGAAATGAAGAGGATAGAGAATAAGATTATCTCTTTCTTTATGATAGCAAGTTTATCACACTAAAGTTTCTTCTTATTTTCTCTTTTCGATCCAATCTATCAATCCAAAAATCCTATCATCAATAATCTCTTATTCTTATTTTGATATTATGTTCTTTGTATCAATAAGAAAAAACCATTATTTTTTCCTTGATAAAGAAATGAAACAATATTAGAGGCACAACTATGATTATTTTTTATTGTAGCTTAATAATGATTATATTTGATTTTACCTCTACTCAACTATCAGATGACTTTGGTGGTAAGGGGTTACATTATTTTGTAGTTTTAGTTAATTAATTTTGTAAATATATTTTTATAAAAATGTGATGTATTTATCATATACAAACTCCCTTTTTTTAAATTGATGAATTACAAGCACAACTTTAGTTAAATTAAGAATGATTTATAAATATATTATTATGTCATTAATTAAATTAATATACTTATCTTAAATAAATTTATCTAATTTTTTTTTAGATAATTAATTTTGGGTTATTATATTTATTTAAAAATTATTTTGTTTTACTTTATTTTTATTTTAAAAACTATTTTATTCCATTGAATTTAATTTATAGTTTTTAATTTTTTTTAAATATATTAATTATTTTTACACATATTTTATACAATGTTTTATTTATTTTTTTTCTACTATTAAAATAATGAAAAATAAAACCTTTCTTAAATTGAAATTAAAAATTAAAATAAATTATTGTTTAAAAAATGGTATAATTTTGAGTAAATGTTAATATATATATATATATATATATATATATATATATATATATATATATATATATATATAATTTATTTCTTCATGCATCTAGATGATATTTATATAGAAAAATAAATTAAAATTTAAATAAAATTTAAATAAAATTTAAATAAATGATTTATTTTCCTTTAAGATAATAGACAAAGTAAATTAATGTTTGAAATAAAATAAATTTTAAGTAAAACTTATATTAATTAAAATAATATTAATTTAGATATATATATATATATTTTTATTCGTAAGAGATAATTATATTAAGTTTCCTAAAAGATTACATCATGTCTGCATACTAGGTAGCAAAATTGTAGAAATATACCCTTTCTATCCAGCCCTAGCACCATTTGATTGTCATCATCGGCCCCATCAGCTACCAAAATTTACAGACTTAACTGAAGACCCAACCCAAACACCATGGAGGCAGAAAAAACACAGATACCAGAAGGAAAGATGTCAACCCCACCCATTTACAACAATATAGACTATAATATTTTAAACAAAAGCCTATACCACCAACCCGACCACATAGACTGCGACTAAAAGTCATTCATCTTAGCAAATTGAGTGAATTCTACCACCCAATTGAAACTGCTAACTAGCTCCAGCGCCGACAGCTTCTTCAGGAAACTGACCCCATATGCAGCAATCTGGTGATGCCTAACCAAAGCCATGCCTTTGTGTTCCAGTAGCAGGGGATAGACCTTTATGACCTCACCTGATACCTTGACCAGTGGAAGATCCCGAGGTCGAGGCATGTCGCGATCCAGGAGAGAAAATTTCATCACCTCCTCCAAACCACCTAAGAGCTCTTTTTTGAAGAGCTTGCAGATTAAGTCATTGCCCTCGGCTTTGGGAGTCCTGATATCCAACATTGACACCAAGAATCGAGAGACAATATGGGTGTTAACTCAGAATGTCTCTTGATTCACCAGAAAATCCTTCCCTAGGATTATTGTTACAACTACCACTGGGTGGGGATCAATCCACAACATTATTCTTTTCAACTGTTGGTAGGTGATGTTCTTGAAAGTCATCTATCAGACCTTGTAGTCGAGCTGGATGGGTGTGTCTTGCCCAATGCTCACCATCGCTTCAGATGAAATCTCGATGATGAATTTGGAGCGCTCTGCCATGACTACCACGTAGAGGGCATAGAGAACAAACCAAAGATGGAAAAAAAATGAGCCCAACTATTGGCATATAAAGGGTCTTCTCCACGGGGTTTTCCAAACTTACCACGTTGTACATCAGCCATCGTGCCCTACCAAAACTCCTTATCACCTTCCACCTGTCCTCGAATGTGCATCCTGCATCGTCATGATGCCAACATGGAGAAGGGTTGTATCGATCCCCATTCAACGAGGAAGTAAATCATCATTACTTGTAGCCACCGAAGACTAAAGGCACATAGCAACAATTAAGTCTTTAATTATATGTCTTTTCACCAGCCTAAAGACTCAAACTAAGTAGGGAAGGAAATCAATGAAGATACCGCTAGTCGCCCGATCAAAACCAACACAATTGAGGCCAACATCAGTTGCCACATAGGCCCTGACCTAGCAAATAGGTTATAGACCGTAGCCAATCCTCCACTAACATGACATAAACTATCCATGATCACAGTGTTGATAGATGCGATCTCTCCACATCCTCGTTGTGGAGAGACACCCCCCCAACCACCCACTTAATTTAGATAAATATTAAAAATTGATAGTCATATAAATTTTGTTAAAGATTAACTTAAATTAATCAAAAGAATGCACACAATAATACAAATTTCAATTTAAATTAATTCATAACAAATACAAATGAAATGATGAGTTAATGTACCATAATATGGAATAAATTCAATGCAAATACCTCAAGTTTGATATCTCTTGACATCTTTTTAATGCAGAGTCATTCTATAATGGCAACAAGGGGTGAGTGTAATAATAAAAATTCTTACCTTTTACCTTAAATTTGACAATCATTTATACATAAAATATTATATTTAATAATAACCATAGTATATTTAAAATAGACAACAAATTTTAATTTGTTAATTATAATTAAAAAAAAGTTTGACACATGATTGAGTAAAGATATAGATAAAAAATAAATAAAAATAATATTTTAAGAATTTATCTACTTTTTCATAATTAAAAGCTATAAAAAATATTTATTAAAAAATATTGATAAACCAGAAATTAATTCTTTTAAAAAAATGTTTAATAATTTTTATTATAATATATAAAATTTAAAATATAAATATAAAAAATTAAATACAAATTAATTAATTTCTAAATAATAAATGGTAATTTTGACAAAAATAAAATTAAAAGTTACATAAAAAATAAAGCAAGTTTATTAATTAAACAATGTAGATATAATAAAATTTATGTATTCATAGTAAATGAAATTATTTCAAACTAAAACAAAATAACTTTTAATAAATAAAATAGTTCCAAATTGATATTTTTGACAGTTTTTAGATAGACGTATTTAAGATATTTATACTAGTTGTTAACATACTCATGTTATCTTATATTCCAGATGTTCTTGTTACCATTATAATTATGTCTCTCAACATAGTATGATTTCTAATTTAGTAAGATTTATTTTGTATCAATGTTCGGATCACACTCCATGATCCATCATTAGGATAACTAGAATGTTGTTGGAGAAAAATGATGATGATGGATCACAAAGTGTGATTGAAAATGTTGATACAAAACAAATCTTATAGAGTTGAATCTAGAAATTACATACACTAAAATAATAATATTTAATAATAAAATAAATTTGAAGTTAAATAAAGACATTAATAGGTTGAAGTTTCTACAGTCCAATATAAATTAGAGAAATGATTTATGGATTGAAACTGTGTACTTTTTTTGAATCAAGTTTCAGATCATACCCCATGATCCATCATCAGGATGTAATGACATTTTGTTCTCTTCCAGCTACACATCCTAATGATGGATCATGAAATATGATCTGAAACATTGATTTAAAAAACTACACACAAACTCTCTAAATAAAAACATTTTTAAAATAAATTTAAATAAAATATTAATACTAATATAAATATTACATTGAAAAACAATAAATTTACACGTCACTTTAAAGTAATGAAGTTGTTCCAGAAGTTGAAACATATTTTTGCCTTCGCATTGCGTCTCACGGAGAAGCCCCCGTGACCTTAAAATGTAGAATCTTCTGGAAGATGACGCCAACGACCCACGCCATTGACACATTCAATAAATAAATAAATTTAAAATGAAAGTTGGTGTTATTGGCAGTGGTTGAAGTCTTGTTACTGAATTATATATGCCGTTTTACAAGCATTTCTGTCTGCATCTCCCGTCTCAGTCTTTCTCTCTACAATTATTAATGTCTTTAGCTCCCCAGAATTCAGTTGATGTACTTTCTTTCCCTTCATAAATAGAATATAATCATTGCTTTTCTTAGCATTCCAGAGATTCATTCATCAGGTTATTCTGTTCTCGGTTACATTAAGATCGCTCGGTGGTGGAGCTTCGTTACCTCATTCGTAATTTTGAATCGGAGTATAAAGAGAGAGAGATGGAATTTCAGTATGAAGAAATAATATGCGGTGTCCAAGATATTTGTGCAGGCTCGATGGCGGAATCGGATGATGAGGAGACTCTGTCGTTCTGTGAGATGCTCCTTTATGACAACGCAGGGACGGCGGCAGAATTAGCGAGCACGCACAGAGTTTCGAACGCTGATTCTTCAGATCACCACGATTTCCATTTCGACTTGGACTTTGCCCCCTCCACTTCCATGCCATGCGAAACCTCTGCTGCCGAGGACCTGTTCTTCAATGGCTGTCTCCTTCCCCTTTCTCAATGTAAAGCTCGCTCGTCTTACAACGACTCCAATTCTTTCGGCCAAATCGGACTCCTGTTAAATGAAGAGCTTCAGGCGTGGAGATCGGATTCGCTGGAGTCAAAGTCAAGCTACTGGACCAGCTCTAGCAGAAGCTTCAATTACTCAGCCTCGCAGAAAGGTTTGAGGCCTGTGAATTCAACCGCTGCCTGCAATAAATCTAATGTTATGGCAAATTGGACATCAGTCTCGTCTGGTTCTTGCAGGAAAACGGCTTCAAGATGGCAGCAGTTTTTCAATTTGGGGATTAATAAAACTCCTGTAATGAAGCTGGAAGATCTGCGTCTCAGGCAATGTAAGCGCAATGAAGATGGAATAAATAAGTCTGTTCTTAAGCGGTCGGTTTCGAGCTTTTATGAAGAGGGGCCAATTCTAAAGAAAAAGGCAGCGACTTTTCACCAGAGATCGAAGTCCGTCAAGGAAAATAAGCGGGCAGTAGAGACGCCCAGAACCAAGGGCTTCAGGATTCTTGCCCTATTCACCTCATTAAACAGTTGTAAGTCCTCCACTGGTTCCGTCATTAGTTGCACCAAAAAACCTAAGTGTGTTGAAAGGGAAGCTTTAGTGCCGTCTCCAAAAGTAGCTACATAAAAATATCTTCTTTCTATTTATATCGATCAGATTTCACTAAAATTACGGGAAACTGTATCAAATGTGGTTAAATTTTGATGTTTCTTACTGGAATACCGAAAAGTGTAATAGAAAAGCACCTTCACATGTATTTTATCTGAAATTATGGAATCATTAAATTTCTGTCGTATATAACCACTAACGCGTGTTTTTTTCCCGTCATTTGCATTCCACGTCGGACATTATGAATGGCGTAGCATAAAACACGTATTTGTGATGAATATCGTACCGATAAAATACATGTATTAAATGTCATCTCCTCGATACGCGGAATGCTCTGGCGCTGACCAAATAAATCAACTGGATTGTAAAATTGATTTGGTTTTTGTTTTTATTTGGGAAAATATTTTTGTAAAAGTAAAAGCAATTAAATAATAATATATAAATCATTTCAATAATAATTAAATAAGAATGTTTAGTTTTGTGTGTTGGTTTGATGATAGTTAAAGTTGTTATGATGCGTTCAATATATGATGGATTTATAAATTGGATTTTTCTTTAGATTAGATTTTTTGATGTCTAAAATAAAATTAGACTTTGTTTCTTTTATACAACATCTTGATATGTAAATTGATTGTTTTTGTAGTAGAGTAAATTGATTGTTTTTGTAGTAGAGTAAGTTAGTAATAACTAATACAAAATGGATTAGTTTGGTCTTGTGATTAAATTTGAATTTGAAGGTTCAAAGATCAAATAGACATTGTGAATCTATTGGAGATTCAATAAAAAGGTAGAGAATAGACAATTTGAATACTATGTTCAAATCCTTGGATGTATGAATGTAGGTTCAGGGTAATTTATCAAATTCTATGTAAAATTATGTCACTTATTAAGTGGTCATTACAACTAGGACAAATATGCAAAGTAAATCCAAAATGGAGGGGATGCATTTTAACCCACATTGACTTGCATCCAAACTACTATGAATCATGCATGTCAATCTACTATGAATCTTACATGTCAATGTAAACAAGTAGCTAACATGAAAGGAAATAACATACACTCATTAAAAGCATGGATATCAAATATGTGTGTAGTTCTTGTAATTAATGCCCCATCTTGAAAGATTTAAAATTAGGAATTATAAACAACTACTTTTATAAATACCAACACATAAAATAAGTAAAAAAGAAAGAGTGGGCTACAAAGGAATAAGAATTTAGTGATATGTGTGTCTTTGAGAGAGCCTACACAAAAGGTGATGTTGTTGGATGCAAAAGGATTATGCACAAATAACATGAAGCTATAAAATGCATCAATCCATGATGTGAATGATTTCATAAAGAGAATGAACTTGTACTGATCATGAATTTGTCATTATAATCATAATCATAAAAAAATAGTTATATTATATGCCCCTTTAATTGATTACATTTAAAGGATGCAAGTAATTGAATGAGGGGAGAAAAAATAATAAGTAGAAGTATGATCATGTAAGCACAATAATCGTGTCACAATTAAGGTGTCAAAGATATACACGTGCAATCTCAATATTGGTGTAATAATAAAAAATATTTTCATGTGATAAGTAATAGATGAGATAATAAGATGTAATCATATAATAACATGTAAAAAGAGTCCAAACAAGATGCCCCTTGATATTACCCCTATTCTTGAGGACAATGAATACACAAATAAAATAATAGCCACAAGTGCTAGATAAGATCATGCAATAATGATTTGTAATAGCCCTAGATGTGGTATTTAAATATAAAATGTAATCATGATAAATAATATGTATGAAGGAGATGCAAGATGTCTCCCAATCTTGTTCCCAATGTTTAGGATAATGGATGAGAAATGATACATGTAAGATATAAGTATGATAAGGCGTGGATGAATTCCATAGAAATTATATCATAATATATACTTGGTAATAATCATGAGATAAGATCATGTACATGCGTTACAATCATCATAAGGTATGATCAGGAAAGAATTTAAAATAAGAGCATGCAAGTGTGTAAGTGTCATAATATAAGATTATGTGAATAGATACATATGTAACATGGATGAACATGAGATAATAAAATATATATCTATAAAAAATATCAAGATATCCATAAATAAAATTCCCAAGTGGGGAACATGACTTATAACATATGAGTGACTAGAAACAATCTACAAAAAACTTAATATAGAAGGTGAAGTGAGAAGGAAAACATCGAAGGACATTATATTTAAGAGGAGCATAACCAACATGGATAAATAAAAACATCTAAAGTAAAATATCATAAAACAATAAATGGAATGATTAAGATTAAGCACAACAAACATGACTCAATAGAAAGGTTAAGTTAAAAAAAAAGAAAAATGAAGCCATATGATTTGGTCAACATGATGAAAGTGGTTTCCAATCACTCCATAAATATACATAATCCCAAATCCATAGGTATTAAAAAAAACATATAAGATAAAATGAAGAAGTGTCATGGTGTATGATGATACCCAAGCTTGCTTGCACAACCTTTTAGAGACCTTTCCACTGTCTCCTTCCTAGAACCTAACTCCAATGGTTCTTGTTGAGCTTGGAAGAACAACCAAGCCCTGCTCCAACTCTTCTCTATGAGTTTTCCACTTGTGCTTAGCTTAGGAAGACCAACACCTTCTTTGTAACTGCTTACTCTTCCTTGGACTTAGAAAGATCTAAGTGCCAACTTCTTCAACTTGTTATAACTGCTTGCAGGGGAGTTGAAGACACTGTCTCCTTGCATTTCAACTTCATTTGAATTCATCTTGGAGGTTCTTTAACTCTCACTTTACCCAATTTCAAAATTTTGCTTTGAAGAGGCCTAGTTTCTACTAGCCCTTACCAGTCCCTTTTTGGCTTTTCCTGCCCCAACTCTCCAAAGGACCTAGCAAATAAATTTCACTTTCTAATACCCTTTTTAGAGCTTTAAATCTTGCACTTGGTTTCAGACCTCTATCTGTTTCGTACAGTGGATTCCTATAAACATGGACTATTAGGGCTAATTGGCCTAATACCTAAGGTTTCACTGTTCTTTGATACAAATTTCCTTCCAAAGGATTGATTGAAGCTTCAACCCTTTCAACCTGTCAAAATGTGTCTAAAACCTACCTGAAACCATATTGTTTCCATACAGTACCTTCTACCCCTGCCTGAGTTCTTCACTTTTTCTCTCTCAAACTCCTAACCATGCATTCCTAGCTCACCTAAGGTTTGAGATTTCAAATATCTACTTGGCTTTCTAGAACTCCTACTCCTACATATATACAAAGGACTGGCTCCACTCCCATATTTCACCAATTTCAGGAAAACCCCGTGATCAGTGTTTATGGGGGAGCCATTTGAAAACACACTGCTCAAAATAGAAATACAATTCCCTACACTCTAATCTATGCACTCAAAACAACAACTCTGCTCTAAGCTACCTAATTACCAAATGAAATATACTCTACACTATCAAATGAACATATACACAGTGCTAAAATAGTAAATGTAATGCCTTTAACACCACTGTTTCAAAAACACACTAGATTTTCACAAAAAATACAGAGTTCTGCCAAAGTGTCTTCTATTCTTTCACACCAAAAACTTGTTAAAATCATACTAACTGCTCTCTACGAGCCACACTTCACATAGATGTCCTTTCCATCATTTAAGGGCAGTTGATCAAGCCCTTACTCCTAATTTTAAGGGATTCCACTCCAACTAAGGTGCATGCAATCAAACAAGTTCATCATGCAATCTTGCAACATTCTTGCAACTCTGCTTTCATCCTTCATTATAGGACCTCAATCTCCTTAATCTCGAACCAATAGCTCCTTAACTATCCCATGACATCTTCTAACAACGAAGATGTGTTTAACACACACTTAATGCTTTCATTCTAATCCTAAGCTGTCCAAAACTTAATAAAGCAAAACTTAACAATAATGATAACCTAATGAAGATTTTAGTCCTAGTGACTAACTCTTCACACACAACCAAGACCTTCTAAGGTCCAAACTTAGCACTCTAATATCCTAATTTGGCTAAGATTAGGTACAAGCCAAAATTGTTAACAAACAAGGTGGAGGTCAGCCTAGGTGCTCCTACACCATCCTCCTCAAAACAGAAAAATTCAATCCACCCTTGGATTGAGAAAGTTGAGATCAATGCCCAACTTCTTGAACTCTGCCTCCTTGATCCATACTGCATCTGCATCAGTTTGTCCATGCCTCTTGATCAGATGTTCTTTGTACTCCTTGGTTCTAGTTCTCTTATAGACTCTAGTGTCCAATATCTTGTCAACTTGCTTGACAGCAGTGGAGGGCAGTTTGAGTTCTTCCACATCTTGGATGACTTCATGAAGGGTTTCATCCATGTTTGGTGGTGGTCCTCTATAATGGACTAGGTCTGCAACATTGAAAACAGGGGACAGTCCACTGTCATCTGGTAGCTGCACCTTAAATGCATTGTTCCCATATTTCTCCAAGATAGGATAGGGACCTATCCTCTTCATTTGCAACTTATTAGGAACTCCTTTCTGCAGCCTTGATTTGTTCAAATGCACCATCACCAAGTCACCAACATTGAATTTAACTTCTTTCCTATGCTCATCCACCTTAATCTTATGTTTCATAGTATTTTCTGACTGTTTCATGAATTTCCTGCATAGCATAGGCAAAGTCATCATCATATCCACTTCCCTTGACTCCATCCTTCAACTCTCTCAGCTCATAAACACCTCTAGGATGTAGACCATAAACAATTTCAAAGGGACTCTTCCCTGTGGATCTATTTACTGTGTCATTATAGGCATATTCAGCTTGCCCAATAATCTGATCCCATTGTTGACCATACTCCTTAGTCAAGCATCTTAAGAGATTTCCAAGTGTCCTATTCACAACTTCGGTCTGACCATCAGTTTGGGGATGGTATGCAGATCCAAAGGATAAACTGGTGCCCATTCTTTGCCAAAGAGTCTTCTAAAAATGACTCATAAACTTAGTATCTCTGTCTGATACAATGTTGATTGGTAAGCCATGAATCCTTACTATCTCTTTGAAGAAAAGAGAGGCTATTTGACTGGCATCATTGGTTGTTTTGCAGGGTACAAAGTGAGCCATCTTGCTGAATTTGTCTACAACCACATAAACACTGTCCATACCTTGCTTTGTCTTGGGTAAACCAACTACAAAGTCCATGCTCATTCCCATGGCCTAGAAGGGATAGGCAGTGGCTAGTATAGGCCTGCATTTGAGGAAGTGCCTTTGGCCTTTTGACACACTACACAACTTTCCACATATCTTCTGACATCTAAGTTCATTCTTGGCCAATAATAAAACCTTTGAACTAGTTCCTGAGTTTTGGTGATCCCAAAATGACCACTCAATGCACCATTATGCTTTTCTTGTATTAAGTTTTCCTTAATAGATCCTCTAGGAACACAAAGCTGATTTCCTTTAAACAAAAGTTCACTTTGCAAGGTATATTCAGCATATTTGCTATGGAAATGATTCTTGTATTCAACACATACCTTATAAATATCTGCAAAGTCTTCATCATCTGCATATAGATCTTTGAAGTGATCTATCCCAATGCTTTTCAACTGAATTTCCTGAATTGTGAGGACTCTTCTGCTCAATGCATCAGCCACTTTGTTGAGAGCTCCTTTCTTGTGCTTGATATTGAAGGTGTAAGCTTGCAAATACTCCACCCATTTCATGTGCCTATGACTCAACTTCTCTTGTGAATTCAGGAAACTAAGTGCTTGGTTGTCTGAATACACAATAAATTCCTTGGGAAGCAAGTAATGCCTCCACTTCCTTAAAGCCTAGACCAATGCATACATTTCAAGGTCATAAGAATACTTCTTCTTGGCTTCACTTAACTTTTCTGAATGAAAAGCCACCAGTCTGCCCTCTTGACTGAGAACAGCTCCAATAGCTACATTGCTTGCATCACATTCAATGGTGAATAGCTTCTCAAAGCTTGGCAACACCAAGACAGGTTGGGTAGCTATCTTTTCCTTCAGCAACTCAAAACTCTTGTTAGCTTGCTTATTCCATACAAACTTGGTTTTCATGCCTCCTTTTATAGTATCCAACATAGGAGCACAAATAGCACTAAACTGCCTTATGAATTTCCTATAATACTGAGCAAGACCATGGAAGCTTCTTACCTCTGTTGTTGTCTTTGGAGTAGGCCAATTGAGGATGGCTTCCACTTTTCTACTGTCCATCTTCAAGTTGCCATGTGATAGCACAAATCCAAGGTACACCAGCTCTGTTTTGATGAACTCACACTTTTCCAAATTGATCATCAGATTCTCCTCCTGCAGCTTCTTGAAAATTAGCTCTATATGTTGGAGGTGCTCTTCTCTTGTTCTGCTATAGATTAGTATATCATCAAGATACACTACTACAAACTTGCCAATGTAGTCTTTGAGAATTTCATTCATGAGTCTCATGAATGTGGAGGGGGCATTAGACAAGCCAAATGGCATAACTAGCCACTCATAGAGACCCTCATTGGTTTTAAAGGTTGTTTTCCACTCATCACCCTCATGTATCCTAATTTGGTGATAACCACTCTTTAAATCTATCTTGGTATAGTACCTAGCTTCACCTAGACAATCCATGAGATCTTCAATCCTAGGGATAGGGAACCTATACCTGATGATTATCTTATTTATTGCCCTGGAATCAGTACAAAGCCTCCATTCTCCTCCCTTTTTAGGTGCTAAGACAGTGGGTACTGCACATGGACTAATGCTTTTCCTAATGAGACCTTGGTCAAGAATTTCTTGAATCTGCCTGGTTATTTCCTTATTTTGCTGAGGTGTCATCTTATAGGCTACTTTGTTTGGAAGGGTGGCTCCTGGTATCAAGTCTATCCTATGACTTATGGCTCTTCTAGGAGGTAATGTTGCTAGTTGACCACTACTTACAATACCTTCATAGATCTGCAACAATTCATGTATCTCCTTGGGTAACTCTTGTTTTTCAGCTGCTTTCTCTTTGCTCACCTCTCTTGGCTTTATCATCACTGCATAGCCAACTCCTTCTCCTTCTTCCAAGGCTTCCAAGAACTCTTTTTCACCCACCATGAGCAGTTTAGAACTTGCTGTCTGCACCTCTATGTCTTCTAGCAAAGACTGAATCTTGAAGGTTACATTGTCTTTCTTGAAGGTGTAGGAATTCCTAGCTCCATCATGCACAGCTTGGCGGTCAAATTGCCATGGTCTACCTAGGAGCAAGTGGCATGCATCCATAGGTAACACATCACACAAAACTTTGTCCTTGTACCTACCAATTGAGAACTCCACCCATGCTTGTTCATTCACCAAGACATACTGACCCTTATTGAGCCATGTGACTTTGTAAGGATTGCTGTGGGGTATTTGTCAACTTCAACTTGCTGACTGCCTCCTCTGACACAATATTGTCAGTAGAACCTGAGTCAATGATGACCTTACACACTTTCCCCATCATCTTGCACTTTATCCTAAACAAAGACCTCCTTTGGCTTGGCTCTTCTTTAACCGGTTCTTTGATCAAAGTCCTCCTCATCATGAGATTCTCACCTTCCTCTGAATTCAATGGAACTTCAGGGTGTTTATCTGCTGCAGCTGTCTCATCTTGAATCAGATTAATTCTCTTATATCCTCCATGAGAAGTGCTACCTTTCTCTGGACATCTATAGGCCGGGTGTCCCAATTGGTTGCAGTGGTAACATTTCATATTAGTGAAGTAGCTTCCTCTTCCTTGTCCACCACTTCTTCCTCTGGAGCTGAAACCTCTTCCTCTACCACCTCTACTAGAGCTTCCTTCTTGCTATTCTGAAAATATGACTTCTCCTTGGGCTCTTGGTTCTGAACTTCTTCCACTATAACTTACTCTTTGTCCTCTGCTATCTTTCCCTTTACCTCTGCTTTTGGGATTTTTCTTTTGTTTCTTTTTTCCTTTCTCCTCTATTTTCAAAGCCATTTGATAGCATTGGTGGACTGTTTTGAAGTTTACTAAGCTCATGTCTTCTTGGATAGACCACTTGAGTCCATTTAAGTACCTTGCTATCTTGATGCTCTCATCTTCAACCACTTTTGATCTAAGGCACAATTTTTGAAACTCCTCTGTGTATGTTTGGACATCCATATCCTTTTGCCTCAGATTGTGTCTTCTCCTATGCAACTGAACTTCATAATCATCAGGGAGATAGGTCTGCCTTATCTTAGTTACCATTCCTCTCCATGAAACTATGGGACCTTTGCCTTCTTTCTCTCTTTTAGATTGTACAAACTTCCACCATGTGAGAGTTGCTCCTCTCAACCTTGACTTGGCCACCTTTACCTTTTGGGCCTCTGTTATGCCATCACATTCAAAGTTATTTTCAATGCTCTCAATCTAGTCTACAACTGAATCAGGGTCCATTTGTCCACTGAAAAGTGGCACACCTTCCAATGCCTTACCACTTAAGGCTTGTAATGCTTTTAGGAAGGGTTCTTCAGCAAGAACAGGGTCAGGCTTTGGAGCTTCCTCCTCCAAATCCTCTTCTTTTTCCTTGGTTTCCTATTCTTCTTTCTGCTCTATCTTGTCTTTCACTTTATCTGCTGTCTCATGGACTTCATCCAAGAGCTTCTCCACTTGAGATAACCTTTCTCTCAGCAACCGGTTATCTTCCTCTTGCTCTTCTACCTTTTTAGCCAACTCTGCATTTGTCACCATGGTTCTTTCCTCCTCTGGTGTGTTCTCTCCTACTAACTCAGTGGGCTACAACATCAATCAGAAGCCTTGAATCCAAATAAGCTCTGATACCAATATGGTGTATGATGATACCCAAGCTTGCTTGCACAACCTTTTAGAGACCTTTCCACTGTCTCCTTCCTAGAACCTGACTCCAATGGTTCTTGTTGAGCTTGGAAGACCAACCAAGCCCTGCTCTAACTCTTCTCTATGAGTTTTCCACTTGTGCTTAGCTTAGGAAGACCAACACCTTCTTTGTAACTGCTTACTCTTCCTTGGACTTAGAAAGATCTAAGTGCCAACTTCTTCAACTTGTTAGAACTACTTGCAGGGGAGTTGAAGACACTGTCTCCTTGCATTTCAACTTCATTTGAATTCATCTTGGAGGTTCTTTAACTCTCACTTTACCCAATTTCAAAATTTTGCTTTGAAGAGGCCTAGTTTCTACTAGCCCTTACCAGTCCCTTTTTGGCTTTTCCTGCCCCAACTCTCCAAAGGACCTAGCAAATAAATTGCACTTTCTAATATCCTTTTTAGAGCTTTAAATCTTGCACTTGGTTTCAGACCTCTATATGTTTCGTACAGTGGATTCCTATAAACATGGACTATTAGGGCTAATTGGCCTAATACCTAGGGTTTCACTGTTCTTTGATACAAATCTCCTTCCAAAGGATTGATTGAAGCTTCAACCCTTTCAACCTGTCAAAATGTGTCTAAAACCTACCTGAAACCATACTGTTTCCATACAGTACCTTCTACCCCTGCCTGAGTTCTTCACTTTTTCTCTCTCAAACTCCTAACCATGCATTCCTAGCTCGCCTAGGGTTTGAGATTTCAAATATCTGCTTGGATTTCTAGAACTCCTACTCCTACATATATACAAAGGACTGGCTCCACTCCCATATTTCACCAATTTCAGGAAAACCCCGTGATCAATGTTTATGGGGGAGCCATTTGAAAACACACTGCTCAAAACAGAAATATAATTCCCTACACTCTAATCTATGCACTCAAAACAACAACTCTACTCTAAGCTACCTAATTACCAAATGAAATATACTCTACACTATCAAATGAACATATACACAGTGCTAAAATAGTAAATGTAATGCCTTTAACACCACTGTTTCAAAACACACGGGATTTTCACAGAAAATACAGAGTTCTGCCAAATTGTCTTCTATTCTTTCACACCAAAAACTTGTTAAAATCATAACTAACTGCTTTCTACGAGCCACACTTCACATAGATGTCCTTTCCATCATTCAAGGATAGTTGATCGAGCTCTTACTCCTGATTTTAAGGGATTCCACTCCAACTAAGGTGCATGCAACCAAACAAGTTCATCATGCAATCTTGCAACATTCTTGCAACTCTGCCTTCATCCTTCATTATAGGACCTCAATCTCCTTAATCTCGAACCAACAGCTCCTTAACTGTCCCATGACATCTTCTAACAACGAAGATGTGTTTAACACACACTTAATGCTTTCATTCTAATCCTAAGCTGTCCAAAACTTAATAAAGCAAAACTTAACAATAATGATAACCTAATGAAGATTTTAGTCCTAGTGACTAACTCTTCACACATAACCAAGACCTTCTAAGGTCCAAACTTAGCACTCTAATATCCTGATTTGGCTAAGATCAGGTACAAGCCAAAATTGTTAACAAACAAGGTGGAGGTTAGCCTAGGTGCTCCTGCACCATGTCACAAACCACACAACATATGCTCATGTAGTCACTTATGTGTTAACATGCACTACTATTGTCATACATCCCCTCTCTAGAAAATTAAATTTCTAATATTATTAGTTCATTGGACCATTTTCTCATGGACTAATATTTTAAAATAGAAAAAATACTTCATTTAAAATTTCAATAATCTTTTCATAAATTTAGGAGTTAATGTTTTACTTCAAAATAATTGAATATTAAATATTTGTATTTATGTTCAAGAGGGGCATGGATTATGGATAAGATGTTTAAACTGTAACAAAGCTCTATTTTTAAAATATTTATGATAGCCATGATAAAAATCTATGACATCTATGAGGGGTGTAATTGCAAGATGACAATTGTAAGTAATGGTCTATTTTGGCATGCAAGTTGGAGTGGGATTTTAAATATCATTTAATTTATTATTTTTCTACCAAATGGGATATTTAGATTCGAGCCTAAGACATCTATAAATATTTAAATTTAGAGAAGGATCCTTTGTAGGTTTAAACTTATAGATTATCATTCTTGATCAAATCCATGAGCTATAAATTATGTATTTTAGTTGCTGTGCTTGCAAGCTATTGAAGATCAGGTGAATTCTATGAAAATTATTGATAGTTCGTTTGTGAAACATGGAAAAATAGGGATGTGGGGGTTCTAGGTATAAACGCAAGAGAACATTAGGATTAAGGCCTCTTTTTCTAGGGTTCATTAGGATCCAAATCAACAAGGTGACTAGATTGACTTTCAACCATGAAGGTGAGTCAATCAGACCTAGATCTGCATCTTTGTGTGTGTGTGTGTGTGGGTCTTTGGGAAGTGACTGGAATTAATTTTCCTTGATTAACCTAATTATAATACATGCCCTAATATGAAAAATGCAAGATTCTGACAATTGATACACTGTAACAGAGATTTGTAGGAAAATCTGAGAAGAGTATACTACTGTGCACCTATTTTGTAAATGTAAATTTAGTCACTATAGGAGGACATATACGCTCAAGGGAATCTTTGTCCTTGTAGGGCTATTCCAAATCTATTTTCACAGTCCTCTGATGTTAGATCTGAGTTCCTAATTCTCACCTATAAACTTTTCGGGTCACGGTCAGTTAATTCTATAGGTGAGTTTCCATGAGTTGCCAAGGTGTAGGGTTTTGAATGAAACAATGGATAAATGATCTTAAAACTTTCTTCAATCCTCTCCAAACCTAAAAATTGAACATTCAAAGAGAGAGGAAGGGTTGTGCCATTTAGGAGATTTCTTTAGTCAAACCTCGAGTTAGTGTTTCCACTTCCACAATGGCAAGATCAATGATGAAATGATAAATGATAGGAAGGAATGATGAATCCACAAAGTGCTACAACTCACCACCCTTTAATGGCTTCCTTGAAGGACTGAAGTCATGCATATCACCTCAAGGTATTGGATCTATCTTGCTTGATTTCTTGAATTTCTTGGAGACCTACAAAAGGGTTAGCTTGAACACAAACAATGATAACATGAACATACATAAACTCACATAGGATTTAACATGATGTTTGGATCTTGAATTGTTGCAACAAAGATTTGAAATGATGCTCTTGACTTTCTTGATAGTGCTCTTGATAGTAATTTTCACCTTTTTCCTCTTGTTAGATTTCAAATGATGTAATAAATAGCTATTTATTCAATTTACTACAAATTATATCTTGATAGTCGACATTTGTAACTTGAATTTGAAATGGAAAAATACCGACACCGACATATTCAAATTTGCGACCAAGAAAAATAGGGGGATGTTTCCACCATAAGGCATCTCTTTCCTTGCCCTATTTTTTGGAATTTAAGGTGTTGGGGGAAAAGTATTAGGTAAATGCATTTGTTTGATGCTTTCAATTTATCAAAAAATGGTAAAATAAGCCTCAAAATGCATAATTTAGGAAATTAGGTTTTCAATCAGGTCCAATAATTAAGGGAGAGCCAAAACATAGTGTGAAATTTTCAAGGGTGATAATTTTTGATGATACATTTAGCCCCCACTTTAGTGAGAGTATGAACTTATTCTCAGACTCACACTAAAGTAGAAAATATATATTAAGAGGAGTCTTATTTTCCAAATTTTGAAGAGATAGGATGACAAAGGATCAAGGGGGAGCACACAAGACCACATGATCCAAGATCCCATGGCAAGAAAACATACTTGCACAAAGGAACACACATGTATGCAATGTAGTAAGTCAACATACACAAACATACATGTCAAAAAATACGAAGTGTACACGATGAAAACACATGACATAACATAACATATAAATGACAACTAAATGAAAACAAACATGATGAAAATGTAATGCAAACACAAAGAAGACATACAGAAAAACACAAGGTTAGTACTAAAGGGGTTTGATTCGATAAGGTAAAGAGACCCTAGTCTTAAAATTTCTCAAATACCAAACATCATCCATTGAATAAATATTAGTTAAAGGAATGCTCCCATGAGGATTAGCAAGTTGTGTTATGCCAAATCACTTATGAGCCACATAGATCTATTGTCTAGAAATCTACGTTATGCTAGGTGTCCATGCAATATGATGAGTTTCACAAGGCTAACAAGTTGCATTATGCTAGATACTCATGAAACACATAGCTCTACTGTCAAGCAAGGTGTGTTATGCTTGATGAACATGTTAAGGTGTTCATGACACACATAATAGCAAAGTCTGATATTTGCTAGGTGAATCATAAACTGAAGGCACCACGAGCTAGTGAAGTTTGATATTCACTAGGTGTGTACCCATTAACAACCATACACAGAGCTATACTCCATGATAACTCTAATAAGGTGGTACAAAAATGCTCGAAATGCTATGCCAATGCAACACTAAGTTCAATGCATACAAACAAAGTGAAGCACAAAAATACAAATGCCAATGCACCACTAAGTCTAATGCATGTTAAAAAAGTGAAGCAAAAATGCCAATGTCGACACACGACTAAGTCCAATGTGTGTGAACAAAGTGAAGCAAAAAAATCCATTGAACTCACCTAAAATGGTGCAAAATATCACCTAGGGAGGTGCAAAAATGACGACTTTAGATAAGGCCAAAACCTCAAGAGGTGTTCTAAAAACACCACTAGATAGAAGGTGAATTACAAAAACAACAAAGGGGCTTTGCTCAATACATGGAAGGTCACACCCTAAGGAATGCCACACATGATATCACCACCAAGGAGGACAAGTCGTGGAATAGGAACTTAGACCTTAGGGTATACTAACCATAAAATTACCACTAAGGGGAACACCATATGCCAAGAAAGGTCACACTCTTATGGGACATCAAACCTAATATCACCACAAAGGAGACACTATCATAGATCAAGAAAACCACACTTTATTGCCAGTGTTACACTTTCTAGGAGATATATGTTATCATTACTAAAAAGGGACCATTCCTTATGCAAATTATAAGCAGGGGACCATATGCCTCGCCCCTTATAATGTTAGTGTACTTGTTACACTATTATTTTAAGGAGATACAAAGGGATCCCTTGCTAGAAGGAATGCACCAAACACAAGGCTACCTAACCCTTTGAACCCCAAGCTTTAGGGACAAAGATGAGCTCAAAATGGATGATGATCATCTTCATGACTCAATATCAAAATTATACTTAGCTTGAACATGGATTCATTATTGTACCCATACTCTTTAATTTTCTAATACATCATGATTCCATTTCACACCATACTTTCCTTTGTAAATATTATTAATTTCTTGTTTAGGAAAAATACAAAGGTTTATGATTAAATATTTTTTATGCTATTACCATTGTATGTAGGTTTAACTAATGATGTGTCTGTACTATTAGAGATTTTACTCTACTACAACATGAAGGAATTAAGATACATTGTACCTAATTGAACCCTAGATTTATTTGTAAATTTTATTTAGTATAAAATATTTTAGTGATATGCACGATCATATAGTTCAATTAAATTTAAGGGATAAAAATGCATACCTTGCCCTTTTACTCCCTTATTATACACCTAATTTTGATACCATCATAAATATAGTGTTGTGCTGCTTAATTTGTCTTATTTTTCACGTAAGCTAATCCATATACTTTCATTTATCTTGGACTAGACTAGAGGTAAGTGCAAGAAGTTGGGTCCATTTCTAGGGGAAGTTTAGATCTTGATTTCTAAAATGGGTAGTTGTTTCTAATTATATAATATTGCTTCTCCTTTTAAGAACGGTTATGCAATTTAGAGCGGGTACACATCTCATAAAATTTGAAATTTGAAACCCATGCCTTCATTTTTGTTTTAGGCTTAGAAACCCACCCCTTAGGCTTAGACCTATGACTACAATGTCATGAAAACTACAAGAGAAAAAATGACTTTAGCCATTTGACCGATAACTTTCTTTCCAATTTTTTTTGAAAAAATTAAAACCCATTATAGATGATGATATCTAATTTTCAAGTATGTAATTTTTTTATAATTGGACTTGTTTTTTATTCATTAACTATTTTTTGAGGAAACTGATCCATAAACTTGAAATGTTTGGTTTTAGTTTTTTTTAATAACTTTTAATTTTTTAAGTTTCATTTTAAAAAAATGTCATAAATCTAAACACAATTCTTTACTCAATGAAAAATAAATAAATAAAATGATTAGTTTAGCTCATATTATGTTGGTTGTAAATGAGGGGTTTTCAAAAACAATAATTATGGCCAATAAAAAATTAATAAAAAATATTCTCGGAAAAAAATTATAAGAAAATATCCTCATCAAAATTCACTATAATACACATCTTTCCCCAAAATGAATTATAAAAGTAATTTTATTTAGGTAAAATTATGTTGGTCATACACATGCATGTTATGGACCTAAAAAACAACTTTTAAAAAGTGGATTTTGTATATTCCTATTAAAAATTAACTTGTATCATCTCGATATTATAATAAATTACATATTTGAAATTAGAATCAAAATACTAAATTTCATATTACTAGACTTTCTTAAGATTTTGTGTAAGTGCTTCAAATTTTTATTCCAATTGTGACAAACTTTGATTTCAAAAAAACACTTCCAATTTTTGGCCAAAAAGTGGACCCAACTTGTTGTGTTGACTCAATCATTTATGTGAATATCCACACTAGAAGTATACATTCCATAATCATGTCCCCTAATCCACATTTCGAATTTTCCACTTTCAAAGTCGATATTTTAGAACTTCTACCATTATTAGTAATCTTGTATGCCAAAACATCTTGACCAGAGCATCTTAGTTCATGAATTTAAGGATAATCCTAGGTCACTAATTGATATGTTAGAATCTTGTATTGAAAATTCATCATAGAGAATTTGCATTTGAACCACATCAACAAATAGTTCATTTAATCAACATCTTAGACACTTGCATTAGTTTCTTAGCATGTCTTGAATCATTGTATCTTGACAAAGTCATGCATCCTATCAACAAGGGATTTCTAACTATTCACTCTATACACAATAGGTCCCCAAGGTGATTTTTAACACCATTGTATTTTATAATTCAAACATAGTTAAAGACAAACATGTACTAAGCATTATATTCTTAGTAGACAACTTCATGCATAAACATAAGATACATTGATTCGATAATGGGCATGGACTCATCCCATAATAGTATAGAATTAAGATACAAATTGATTATAATCTTAATAGTGTATATTTGATTATAAAATCTAAATCATATTCATAAAACACAAGACATAATATCATTAACCAACAATAATTCAACTCTAAGAACTAAAAATTATGTCCCTTTTAACCACTATAACTCTAAAATGAAAACTGAATTATAAAATACATTTTGTTTCCTACCACATACATACATATATACATAAATACATACATACATACCTACCTTCCTTTCTTTACATACATACATACCTACCTTCCTTTTTTTACATACATACATACATACATACATACATACATACATACATACATACATTCCTTTCTTTTTTGCTTTTTAATTATATTTCAATCCTCTATACATACATACATACATACATACATACATACATACATACATACATACATACATACATACATACATTTATTTCGTTTTTTTGCTTTTTAATTATATTTCAATCCTCTCTATATATTTATCCTTTCTTTGACTTTGTTTTTCGCCAGTCATTCTTTGTTAGAAATAAACGTAATGATCAGGTGTTCTAGAAAACTTTTTATGTATAAATAGAACACGTCACAAGTGGATTGTCTCAAAAAAGTCAAAAAAATTAGGTCACCGGCTAAGAGCGGCTGAAGCACAAGGGAAACTAATGCGCCTTTTCTCTAACAGTTAGGAAGTAAACTACTCACATCACGAGCGTTGAAATTGGCAATGGAGTAATATCATTACCTACCTCTTTTGCTTCCTCCAACTTCTGTTCTGTGTTCTTTGTCACAGGGTCTTACATGGAAACTGCCTGACATATTGATAGCTTTAGAAATAATTGTATTTTATCTTCAGTCTTATATAGAAACCATCGTTATTGGTAGTTTTTTAACTTTCAATTAAAAAAAAACCATCGTGAGTGGTTTCTCATTATTGACTCATTCAATTAAAAAAGGAATGATTCTTTAATTTGGATGTCACATAAAAGCCACCTGTAATATGGGTAGCTCGTTCTTCACTTAAAATTCAAACATATGTAAAAAAAATTCAAAGTGGGGACCTGGTTCTCTCGCTATTGACACATTCAATAAAAACATAGAAATCTTCTTTATCTTAAGTCTCAGATAAAACTACAAATTCTTTACCCTTGACACATTCAATAAAACTTACAGAATTCTCCTTTATCTTAAATCTTATGAAAATCAATAAAATCTTATAAAAATCGTGGTCTCCTACCATTGACAAATTCAATAAAGAAAAACAATTCTCTGTGATTCCATATTATTAATTTTCTATGGTCGTGAATTGTTGGTGGTGAATTTTACTTGTGATGAATTTGTCATAACGATAAATTTTCCCCTGATGAATTGTTGATGATGAATTTTCCATCATGAATTTGCTGTATCCCAAATCCGTCAAGCTTTTTGCTTAAATTTCAAACAGGTCCATATCAATTGACACATTCAAAAAAAAGGACAGGACGTTGATTTTATTGCACCAGCTCAAGTCTTGATACCGAATGATATATGTAATACCAAAAAGCCCTTAGCCGGAAGCATCTCTGTCTGGAATGTCCCTCGCTTAAGCCCAATATTCTACTGGATCTTTGCTTCCTCTTTTGTTCTTTGAAGATGGAATTCGGGTCTAAAGAAAGAATATGGGACGCCCGAGATACTTATGGTGGTTCTATGGCGGGATCAGATGATGCAGAAACTCTGTCGTTCAGTGACATGCCCGTTTACAACATCACAGGGAAGTCATCAGAGTTACAGAACTCGTATAGACTTTCAAAGACTGATTCTGCAGATCATGACGATTTCCACTTCGACTTGGACTATGTACGCTCCACGTCCGTGCCATGCCGTACCTCTAACGCCGACGATCTGTTCCACAATGGCCGCCTCCTTCCTCTCAATCAGTACAATGCACGCTACTCTTACGGCGATTCCACTTCCTCCGAGAGAAATGGGCTCCGGCTAAAAGAAAACCTGCAGACGTGGAAATCGGATTCGGCGGAGTCGAAGACAAGTTTCTGGACCAGCCCTAGCCCCAGCAACTCTCCGCTTTCCCACAGAAGCTTTAATTACCCAGGTTTGCAGAAAGGTGTGCAGCGTGTGAATTCAACTTCTTCCAGCAACAAATCTAAAGACGCGGTAAATTTGACCTCATTCCCTTCTCCAAAGGCATCTGGTTCGTGCAGTAAAACGCTTCCACCATGGCTGCGGCTTTTGACTCTGGGGATTATCAAAACTCCTGTAATGAAGGTGGAAGAGAAGCGTAAGCAAACTGGTGCGAATCTGAAGTGTTCGGTTTCGAGCTACTACAACGAGGACCGACCTCTGGTGAAAAAGGCAGTGACTTTACAGCAGAAATCGAAGTCCGTTAAGTGTAATAAACAGGCCGAGGAGGCGCCAAGATCCAAGGGCTTGAGGGTTTTTCGACTACTGCCTTCATTAAAAAGTTTTAAGTCTTCCATCAATTCTGCCATTAGTTGCACCAGTGATAAGATAGCTGTTGACATGGAAGCTTCGTTGGATGCTAGAAGACCACATACCTGAAGAAAATACTTCTCTGTACTAAACAAAAGTCACCCAAATCGGCTCCAGGTTCCAATATTTGATTGGATTCGAATGTTTGGAACATTGATTATGCTGTCAATCCCACTTGAAAATGCTCCCTCATTGGCATTGGAGGCAGGCCTTGAATTTTTGAACTAAACATGCCCCTCAAATAAACTATAAATTTCTTAAACAGTTTGTAAATCAATTTTAAAGACGTTTCGAGATATCCTTTATAGATATTTATTTTATTTATATATTAAAATTCATTTTCAAACAAAGATATTTTTTTGGTGTCTTTAATATAATTTTTTCTAAAAATAAATATGCTAGTAGTATTATGATATTGCTATCAAGATTCAATCATGTAGTTTTACGAGTCAAACCCATTGACCCATGGGCCTTCTGAGGAGGTCCCCCATCCCAATACTGCTCCAGCTCAAGCGCCCTTAACAACGAAGTTTCCCCCAAGGTTAAGCCCACTTAGCTTGCAACCTCATGTTTAATTATAACATGTTAACAATATTATTTTAATGATTTAATAATTTATGTTTGAGTAATAATAGATAAATTAACTTTATTTTGTGATGCATCTTTGGAGATGTGTTTAGACACATTAAATATTTGGCTCAACTTGTCATGTTGTATTGGACATTAGCTAGATATTTTATGTGGGACATTAACTAGATATTTTATGTGTGGATGATATAGGGCAAATATTTAATATTTGTGGAAAATACTTAATTTTGATGTTAATGGTTTTGTGCTCTCATGGTTTCAAGAAAAATAGTTTATCCAATACCATTTAGTGTTTTTTTGTGAGCTTGATTCTATAAAAATAATCACATGTTCACTAGTTGAGGTTGGTTGTCATTTCTATTAATCTCTCCTCTATAGTGCATATGTGAAGTATATAATATAATGTGTTGTTACATGGTTACTCATTATTCTTGGACACATGGAAGGTGCATTGGAGGAGCTTAGTCATTTATAAGTATTCATGGAGGCTATATAAGTGTATTGTATATTCTTATCATTAAATAATATATTGAATGTGGATGCTCTTAGATTCTAGGTTTTCCCCTTAGAAATAAGTTTTTATATATTATGCTAAAGTTTATTTTTTCTAAAAAGTCACATTAGAAATAAGTTTGGTTATATTATGGGAAATTTTTCTAAGTGCATCAGGTTTAAGAAAAGTTGTGTGGGAGGGCGAACCATTTAGTTGGTGAAAGTTATTTGGAATTTAGAGCTACATGGTTTGAACATTTAAGGTGTATAAGGAGAAAATTTAGAGGAATACAAGACAAAGCAAGGAGAATTAGGCTTATGTAGAAGTTCCTCATTTGACAAAGAGAATGGTCATCTCAAATACATTAATTTTTTTTACTATAATGAATGCATTATCAGTTGAATCCAACATTCCTACGTACGCACACCTTTATGCATTTACTAATGATGGATTCAAAGCCATTAATATTATATTTGGTGATTAAGATCTAAAGGTACCAATTGGAGGTTGGTGGCACCATAGGATGGGGGAATTTCCATCATCTCAAGTTAGCTTCTCAATTTTAGATGGAGCTTTACATGAGAAGCATTTTTGTTTTCTTTCTTATTTTTTCCTTGTTGATGCTGATGGATTTCAAGAATACATTGTTGGAATCAGGAAACACTAAGAGGGGGGGTGTGAATCAGTGTTTTGCAAAATTTAACTTTATTAATCTGATCTTTAAACCACTTAAAGCATTAAGCCAAAAGAAAGATGCAAGCACATAAAGAAATCATCCACAACACCATAACACAAGGATTTTTACGTGGAAACCCTATTAGGGGAAAAACCACAATGGAGGTCAATCCCCAATTTGACTACTCAAATATAGGTGTTATACAAATGGGGAATGCACATCCATTCAGGAACACTACCTAGAGCTCACTGCTCAGATACAAAAAGAAGACTCACTGTCTTACAAAGGATTTGAATTACATCCAGAAGATTTGAACTGAGAGAATAACATCTGCTAATTCCTTATTACAGTTCTGGTTAAGCTCATCAGTTGCATTCTTGACCTGCTTGTCTGATTCTGCTCTTCTGCTCTGTCTGCTTTCATTTGCATCACAAATCCTTTTATGCACAAGAGAAATTGTGCATAATTGCACTATAATCCTTCTAACTTTTGCAACATACATCAACACACTTCATACATACACAAAATGATATAAATGATCACTTATATATATCCACAACAAAAGACTTAATCTCTACAAGTCGGCTCCAACTGTGGGCCCAAATCTCAAATAATTTACAATGCACATCAACCAAATTCGGCCACAACATAGTGAAGACCAAAAACAAAATCCTCAAACCCAAAAATACTTCAAAAAAATTTGCCTCGAACATCCGCAACATGCCACATTCACTTAGTCAACCTTCTAGCACTGTTAAACATAAAATCAATTAACCAGATCTCCTAACTTGTACACCAATTGATGTGATGACACAAAACTCAAGAATAAGATATTCTAGATACCCAACAACCTTCCCTGAGATCCACAACCCAAACTGATAAACTGGTAATGCAAATGGATTGACAAACTCAACTTCAGTTGGATACCCTGTTCTTCACTCTGTCTTCCGGTATGGACAAGTACTGAAGTGTGGAATGGATCAATGACTTAGGTTGCCATCAATGACAACACGAGAAGCCATATGCCAAAAATCTCCCCCTTTGGCATTGATGGTAGCACTTAGTGAAAAATGACTAAGTGTCAGAACCAACATATTGCAATCCTTCAAGACTTCAAAAAGTCATAGCTGACACAACTCCCTTTGAATTTGATAAGGAATTTTTCACTACTCTCTCTCCCCCTTTGACATCAATGACAAACCAAAAACCAAAAAAAATTCCTATAGTAATCCCTTTTGGAGTGTAACCAAAAACTTATTCAAAAACTGGTTCAAAATTTTGAAGAAATACAGCTGCTACTTGTGTTAGAAGATTATTTTGTATTTTTCCTTCATCTCTGGAAGAAAATTCTTCCATGCTTCTACTGCAATCTCGATGATTATGATTGTGATGTTGTTTTCAGATTTCTGATTGATAATCTTGATGAGGGATTCCAGAATGGTGATGGCTGCTTCTAATATCTCTCCTTTCCTCAGTATCTCAATCAACTATTCTAGTTTTCATTCTATTATGTCCTTCACTTTCCAAAAGGTGTCAATAATCTTGTTTCTGGTGTTTTAAACATTTGTATGCTCTATCTATAATTCTTGAATCCTTTTCTTAATTGCACCATCTTGATCCTTAAACATGTTAAAGTCTTGTCCAATACTGTTCAACTTTGTTTCAATCTGTTCCAACTTTTCCTTGTACTTGTCGATTGCATGAGGCCATCGAAGACAGTAGTTATAGATGTTGTTTGTTGTGTTTATGCATTTCCTTAGCTGATTCATGTGTCTTTTTAGCTTGGTTAGTGATAATTTGTACTGCTTCTTTAGGTGTAGAATTACTTCTTCTTCTTCCTTATTCTGAGACTCAGTGTCCATGATTTCCTTGATGCATTCAATCATCTCTTTTGGCAACGTATTCTGTAAAATTTCTAATTTAATATGGTTGTGCACAAGATGAGCACTTCATATGTTTAAAATCATGTCATGCTCATATGAAGGTCTAATAGACCACATGTTTGTGATTTTTTGCATTCCATCTTCCTCGTGAATAAGCTACAATAGCTCTTCTTTGGTTAAAACACCTTATTCTTCACTTTCTATTGCCTTTTCTTATTCCAATTCAGCTATTTCTAGTTCTTTTCTTCGGATTTCCTCAGTTTCCTTATCAAATTCCTCATCTGGTATGTCCACAATCACCTGTTCTTTTCCTTTCCCTTCAACTCTTGGAGTCTTG